>WNNJ02003682.1:0-118420 GCA_012934845.2 Pomphorhynchus laevis
AAACATAAAATTGATGGGACTTGTGGGATCATTCAGAACACACGAAATGATAAGATTTTTTATTTTCCGCATATGAGACATGGTTTTAATAAGGTTATTCAGATAGAAAGAATCCTGAAATGATCATCTTAATGCGTTACAGGTTTGGAAGATCTACCTTACCACGATCGCTTACGGCGTTCGTGGTAAGGATTCTTCCTTACCACGAACGCCGTAAGCGATCGTGGTAAGGTAGATCTTCCAAACCTGTAACGCATTTAGATGCTCATTTCAGGATTATTTTTATCTGAATAACCTCACCGTTAGATTGTGGATACGACACTTCGGAGCAGTGCATTAACATACCACCTACTTATGCGTTAAAAAATAGGGAAAAAAAGGATTTATTTTAACGTGGCAAATGCTGCCAGCACACGCTTACATGACCACAACAAAACAAGACTGTGAATAAGGTGTCGAGAAGGTGTGAACGGAGGAGAGCTTCCCAAGATAAGCTTTATCAAAATCAATCTAAAACAACACAATACAGATTAGTTAATAGAAAATCATATATCATTCTTCTCGCCTTTTTCTATTGAATGTAGCTCAACTTCGTAGTCGCGTAAATACGAAGGTAGTCGTCTCTGTCGCGTCGGTTTGCAAGTTGTATGATTGTCGTCTAAGCGATTTATATTCTCGGTACACTCGTCATTTTGAGAACATGTGTCGATCGAATTTTGCGAATGTACATTGCTGGTATCCCGATAAAAATCGTTGATAGACGCTTCAGGGTTATTTTCGTTTGTTTCGATGGATCCTTCTCCTTGTGCTAATTTACTATTTGAAACAATCACGATCTTTCCATCATCTCTAGAGACACGACTATAATAAGGATTGGATGCTATCACAATAGCTTCATCAACTTTATTGTCATATTTGCCAGCTCTATCATTCTTCATCCAAACAGATGAATTTGGAATAAGCCAATGTGGCAAATCATTGATATTTATCATTCGACGCTGAAAACCAAACATTCGTTCATGTGGTGTAAAATTGGTACTGGTCGAGAGTAAACTACGAACTGCATTGAGCGCTTGAGGTAACATATCCTGCCAATTTTCTATAGGCAAATTGCACGATTCTAACGAAGCTGTTATAGACGACCAAATGATCCCATTGTATCGTTCGACAAGTCCGTTTCCCTGTGGATGATAAGCACTCGAATGACTCTGTGCAGTACCATGTGAAAACAAAAATTCTCGTAGTTCGTTTGACATAAAGGATTTTCCACGATCGCTGTGTATGTAAGCTGGTGGACCGAACATGCAAAATAGCGACTTCAGACACTTGATTACAGTGGTAGACGACATATCTCTGCAGGGAAATACGAATGGGAACCTTGAATATTCATCGATGATACACAAGGCATAAATGTTTTCATTGTTTGAAGGCATAGGACCTTTGAAATCGATATTCAGCCTTTCAAATGGTCTAGTGGCCTTCACCAGCTGTCCCATTGCTGCTGGTTGATAAAAGCGAGGTTTAAGACGACGGCATATTTTACATTTTCCAACCATCTCGCGAATATCGTCTATTCCATATGGTAAATTCATCGTTTTAACGTAATGGTGCAAACGGATTATACCGGCATGGCAGAGTTTATCATGTAATTGATACAAATGGGAGACATTAGCATTGCACAAAATTGCATTATCTCGTGACAGGGCGTCCGCACATTCATTCTGCGATCCGGGTCTGTAAATAATGTCGAAGCGATAAGGTGACAATTCAATCTTCTAACGTGCAAATTTATCAGCTTTGATTTTGCTGCATTTATGATTTCCAAACATCATGCTAACAGATCTTTGATCTGTTATTAACTTAAAAGGACGATTTGTGAGATGGTGTCTCCAATATCGAACGCTTTCGACAACTGCCATTGCCTCTAGTTCTATAGCTGATTGTTTTCGTTGTGAGTTTGAAAGCGATCGGGAGAAAAACGCAACAGGTCGAGAATCTTGACTTAGTATAGCACCAATAGCACAATTCGATGCATCGGTCTCAACGACAAATTCTTTATAAGGGTCAATAGCTGCAAGTGATGCAGATGCAATATCGTTTTTAAGATTTTTTATCGCACATGTCACTTCATCATTGAGTGAAAACAAAATAACATTTAATAGAGGCTTAATTTTGAGTGAAAAGTTCTCGATCCACTTTGCATAATGAGCGAACATTCCACACATCCTTTTTAACGACTTCTGATCGTGTGGATTTTGCATCTCCATTAGTGGTTTAACTCTGCTCGGGTCAGGACGGATAGTGCCTTGCGAAATTAAGTAGCCCAAAAAAACAAATCGTTTCTAATTGGTATTCAGACTTTTGCTTTGAAATTGTCAGATTTAGCGAATTGGCAATTTTCATGAAACAATTTAGACGTTCGTTATGTTCTTCGACAGTATTACCGCAAATTATAATGTCATCTAGATAAGCATATGTTCCCGTCAAATTCTTTTCTTCGATAACTGAATCCATCAGTCGTTGAAAACAGGGAACAGCATTAGTAATACCGAAGGGCAATCGACAAAATTGCCACAGACGTCCATTGGCTTCAAAGGCTGTGTACGGTCTATCTTGCTTTCGAATAGATACTTGATGATAGGCAGACGATAAATCAAGTCTTGAAAAAACTTTAAAAGTCGATACCCTGTCTATAATCGCTTGAATATTCGGTAAGGGGTATGCGTCTAATTGAGTATAGTAATTGATTGTACGGGAATAATCTATAACCATTCGTGGCTTGTGAAGCTGAGAACGAACGACAAGTACTTGAGATCTCCACGGTGATCTGCTTTGCTCAATTATTCCATCGTTTTGCAAATTTTGAATCTCCTTTCGTATAAAACCGAGATCATCATAATTATAACGTCTAGATTTTGATGCAATGGGTTTTACATTTGAAGGCAGATTAGGAAATAGGTCAGGAGCTTCTAGTTTGGCAGACTGAATGTGATTGATTTGCACCGATGATGACTGTCCATTAAAATTTAAAGTAAGAGATTTCAATTTTGACAAAAAATCGAGACCAATAATTACCGGAAAACATAATCTATCCATCGCGAAAAACTTTACAGTTTTATATGAGATTCCATTAAAAACCATATCTACGATACAATATTCGGTGATTTGCTTAGTTGTTGATTTCGTAGCCATTACTACGTGTTCATTGCACTTCAATTTTGAAAGATTTAATAAGTGTACAGTCGAAGAATCGATAAAATTGTGCGTGCTACCAGTATCAATAAGTGCCACAATTTGTTGAGATTGAATTTCTACTGTCTCAGTGCATTTCATCAGTTGATTTGACAAACGTGGAGAGATGCGAGACGAAAGGCATTCCAGGGTCGCAGTGATATGCGAAGTTTTCGATGACTTACACACTGATGCAAAATGTCCTTTTTTCCACATTGATAGCAAGTAGCATTTTTAGCAGGACAAGCAGTGCGATAATGACGAGCTCGACCACAAAAGTAACAATTAAGTTGATTCGTGTGTAATACCGATTCTTTAGTGTTTGAAGGACGAATTTCGATTTTGTTAATCGATGCCGACGATGAATGATTTAGCGATATGTCGCTTTGATTTTCAGTTGTGCGAAATTGATCGGATTGAACTTGTGCGGATTCTAACGCGTATGCAAGTGTCAACATTTCTTCGAGCGAGTTGGCTTTATTTTCCAACAGTCGCTGGCGAATGTACGACGATCGGATGCCCTGTACGAAAGAATCAAGAATATGCTGTTTTCTATTCTCTAATGCAACCACATCTTTGAAATCGCATTCATCCGCAAGCGCCTCCAATTGACGAACATACTGCGACAACGTCTGATTGTCGGTTTGTGTTGAACTGTGAAGTTTATACCGAGCAAAAACTGAGTTGATTGGATGGAGCAGTATACCATCGAGTATAAAGACAGCCTCCACAAAAGTTGTACATTTTGAAATCGGCAAGTATAATCGCGTCGATAACAGATTTACCAACAAAGAAAGTTGTTGCGCATCAGATGGGCTATCCAAACAAGAAATAAACGATTGAAATTTTGACTTCCAATGAGACCATTCTTGAGAGGAAGAACTGCTATCAGGATCGCTTGCAAATATTTGAGGCTTCAAGAACTTCTCCATTGATTTTGATAAATTGTAATAAAAGAGAGCTTTCCAAGATAAGCTTTATCAAAATCAATCTAAAACAACACAATACAGATTAGTTAATAGAAAATCATATATCAGTGTTTGAATGTGATAAAGGAGGGAGCGCGGCGGACGTCGAGAGGGAGTAGATTCCAGGCGAGTGAGGCGGCGACGAGGAAGGATCGGAGACCGTAGTTGTTGGAGTAATTAGGAACGTGGAGTAAGAGGGTATGACAGGAACGAAGCGATAGCGAGGTGGGGCGAGTATCGTCTAAGAAAGGAAGGTTGATGAACGATGGGGAGCCGACAGCGATGAGACGAAAGGTAACGAGAAGAAGGCGGAGTTTGATGCGGATGTGGATGGTGGGCCAGGAGAGTTGGGCAAAATATGTGGATGTGTGGTCGAAGCGACGGAGACGAAAGAGCACTCGAACGGCGGTGTTGATTATTCGTTGTAGGGGTAGGATGATGGATTTTGGAGAATTGGCGAAAAGGCTAAGGCAGTAATCGATTTTAGGGAAAAGAAGCGATGAAAGAAGAGACATACAAGAACGGAAGTCGATAAGGGGGCGGATACGGCGGATGTCACGGAGAATTAAGTTAGATGAGCGGACCTTGTCACGGACGAAGGGTTTAAGGGAAAGGTGATCATCGAAATGGAAGCCTAAGAAAGTGAGATTGTGGACTATGGGGATGATCGATGAGACAAAATCTCCTAATAATACCAAATGTTCTCATCGCCCTAGAATTAATCTCATCTGTATTTTTTAGTTTTTAAGTTGCTTGCCGCAACAATTCCTATATATTTAAAATGATCGCTGCAGGTAATACTATGGATCCTATGTTATACCAGTGATCTTAATACTGTCTGCCCAAATGCATATATGTGCACTTTGCCACGCTAACTTTTATCTTATTTTCATTTGCATATTTTAAAAGGGCGTCCAAGTCCGCTTACAGAATATATCTATTTAGATCAGATCTAATCTCACGCCACAACTTAATATCATCCGCGTACATCAGCAAAGGTTACTTAATAATGTCAGACATGTCATTTATGAATATAATAAATAAGGGATGTGAATAGAACCTTGTGGAACATCCATTATAATGCTCACTAGTCAGATAAAGATAATCCTACTTGAACTGCCGATTTCCTGACTGACAGAAAAGCAGCAATCCAAGTAACAATGTGCGAATTCATCTTACAAATTGTAAGTTTTCGTAACAGTATGGTGTGATCAACCTTTTCGAATGCCTTAGCTAAGTCAATCAATATAACATCACTATCAAAATCTTTGTTCAAGGACTTGATCCAGCTGTTATGGGCGATCAAAGGGTTCGTAGATGTTGATCTGTGCAAGCAAAAACAATGATGATATATGTGTAAGGATAAGTTTCTAGTTAGATGAGCATTCAAATGTCGTAAAAATCAAACGTTCTAGGACTTTGCAGCAAATGCATGTTAAGCTGATCGGTCTGTAATTGCTTACGTTCGTACGATCACTCTTTTAAAATAACAAAGAAAACTATGGATTTCTTCCAATCTCTAGGAGAACTTTATAGACAAACGAGTATTTAAACGTTTAAACTAAAGGATGGACAATATTATTGGCAACGTTCGGAAGTGGGATATACGGAAGATTATCGGGTCCTGCAGGCAAGCATTGTTTCATCCTTAGTAATTCATCACGTAATGAATAAGCGTTTATCTATGAAAGGGAACATGCTTCGTCGCATGTAAGCATATTGTAATCAACTTGTTGGGTATGATCGCCTTGAGGGGTATGATCGCCTTCGATATTAAGTACTCTTCTGTTACTAAGTTATCATTAACTTTGATGCATAGCTTTTGATTATGCATTTTTAGCCGGCTTGATGCATAGCGAGAGGGCTTACAGTATAACTTAAAATTGTATAGAATAGAGTAGAATAGAATCTATTTAGAGTGGCCTTTGTGGTGAATAGAACCACTTACAGGCCCACTATAAAAATTAAAAGACAAGTTTACGTCCGATGAATGTTTGAACTTGTATGTAGAGTTATTGAATTGATTGCGGCTGAAAGTGTTATTTTAGTTCGTTTGCAAGAAGTATGGCGATCAAGGAAGTTTTGAAGTGTTTAAGCGACGTCAATGATTTTGTGTCTCGAGGAAGTTTGTTCCAAAGGCGTGGTGCAGCAATGGTAAACGCATGATATCCGTGATTGCCGTTGTGACGGGGGACGGTAAGCGAGTAGGAGCGATGACTTCTTAGGGAGAGATCAGTCGTCATAAAGGATGCGCTATCAGGAAGATATAGATAAGGAGGGTTGTGCCGGAATTTGATTTGCCATGCAAGTGTGAGAATTTGAGAGGTTATGCGGCTCGGAATGTCGAGTCAGCCAAGGATGCGGAGGGTGTTGGAGATGTGGTCGTACTTGCGAAGGCGGAAGATGACTCTAGCAGCCGTGTGCAGAATCCTTTGTAAATAGTGAAATTGATATGCTGGACAGTTTACGAGAAGACCTAAGCAATATTCTAGATAAGGCATGAAAAGGCTGGAGATTAAAATAGCTGTCGATTTCACGTCGAGGTTTCTACGGACACTTCGGATGTCACGGAGGATGAGGGAGCATGAACTGATCTTGCTACGAATGAAAGGCAGAAACGAGAGATTATTGTCAAAAGGGACACCGAGGATTGTCATGATAGTCACTTCTGGTAGACGGAAATTGTGTATGCATACTGGAAAATCGAGGGTGTAAGAGTGACGCTGTGTTATCCACATCATGTTAGATTTCTCGTTGTTTAAAAACATACGGATTGAACAAAGATATGCGTGAATGGCGGAGAGGCAAGACGATGCATCAGAAGCGAGGTTGGATGTAGATGTGAGTGTGCATGATGCATAGATTACTATATCGTCAGCGTACTGAATAATTTCAAAGCCGAAAAGGGACCACGATGGAAGATAAATCACCAAGAAGAAGGGTGAAAAGAAGCGGCCCTAGAACGGATCCTTGTGGTACACCGCAGCTGAGAGGAACCGGCGCAGAAGAGTTGGAGTTGGAGACTACGTGATAAGAGCGATTTGAGAGGTAGGATTTTAGCCAAGAAATGACATGAGACGAGAAGCAGTAACGTTGTCTGAGACATGAGAGAAGTATAGTGTGATCAACTACATCGAAGGCGGAGGATAAATTAAGTGAAATTACAAGGCTTACACGATGTTTGTTAATAGCAAGAAGTAGATCATTGGAGAATTTTGTGCATGCGGTCATAGTAGAATGTTGTTATCGATATGCAGATTGAAAAGGTGGAAACATAATTTGATGATATGTAGTTGTTTACCTGTCTGAGGATAATACGCTCGGAAAGTTTTGAGATGGTCGGAAGGTTTGATATTGGTCTATAGGAGGAGGCGGAACTGGGATCAAGATGATGCTTTTTTAATAATGGGCGAACTATGACATGTTTGAACGACGAAGGGTAGTGTGATAAATGGATAGACATGTTGAAGACACTTGTGAGATAAGGGCTGATGGTGTCACTTAGTAACTTTAGAATGTATGTTGGAACAGGATCGAGTGAAGGTTGAATTGGGTAATCGTGTTAGGGCATCAGATACGCTTTCGATAGATAAAAGTGAAAAGTAAAACAGTTCAGTATGATATGGGGCTAGGTGGGAGAAACTAGAAAATAATGGTACGTGGATTGAGGTCAAAGTTCGAGCTATTTTGCGTTGCAAATGAGATGCGAATTCGTTGGAAGAGATATAGATAGACGTGACGGATTTGTTTCTACCAAAAAGGTTATTAAAGAATTTCCACGTGTGTTGATGATTGTCAGGCAAAGATGTTTTGCTTTGCCAGTATGAGGAGCATTTTGAGTTCAGAAAATGTCGGTATTTGCGTCGAAATTTGAGGTATTCTGAGTAAGATGAGTTTAATAGCTTGGTTATATTACGACGACGGAATCTTGAGTGCATTCGGTGAAGGTGTCGTTAGGAGCGCTTTGCTATTCGGCAATCGCTATCGAAGCAGGGCGCTCCTGACTGGCAGCGAGATGTGCATTGTTTGAACGGTAAAATCGTATCGAGTATGCCAATAAGTTCAGTGCTGTACATGTTGGTTAAGTCTTCAAGTGAAGTGTTAGTAAAGGCGGCAAAAATTAGGAGTGGGGACGGGAGAAGGTTTATACGCAAGTTATTTAGATTAACTTGTTTCCATAGACGATATATATGGAGATGAATAGGGTGTGGAGGATCATTGGTTTCAATGTTAATAGTTAGAAGATAATGGTCGGATAGGCCCACATCTTTCACAGAAACTGTGCTGCAAGTAGACAATGATCGAACAAAGATGCAATCAATGGTGCCAACTTGGATATGAGTGGTTTCGGTTGGGATATATCTGAAGCCAAAGTCTGATAATGTCTTGAGTAGGTGTGGCGAGTGAGCGCATGATGGTCTGTCAAGTCGAATGTTGAGGTCACCAAGAATAATGACGGGAGATGATGTAATGCTTAGATTAGATAGCATATCAAAGAGTTGGTCAAAGAATGTACGGTATGGCGCAGATGAGCCTGGTCGATAGATAAGGGCGAAACAAATTCGTCTACTGAAGTGTATAGCGTTAAAGCACATCAGCTCGAATGACGTAGGGGCAACTGGAAAGTTTAGAACATGTGAACGATATAGCGGGCAAAGAAAATGAAAGTAGACCACCATGGTTGATGCTTCCTGGATCACCATGTCGAGCACGTTCAGCACCGTTTAGGTTAAGAGATACGAGTCTTCGAACGGATATGTCGTTTGTGGAATGCCACGATTCGGTTAGGCAGAGAAGTGAAAGTGAGTTATTTTGGAAGACTTCGAGTGCAAGATCAACTTTGTGAAGTAAGGAACGAATGTTGATGAGACCGATGTTAAGTGAGTATATAGAAGGAGAATTTAGGGAAGATGATTTGGTGAAATGGCGCGAAACAACCGAGGGAGAGGAGGGAGAATCAGACAATTTTCTCCTCGTTGTTGTTTGCGATTTATCATGATGTCATATGGAGGGTGGTGATATATTTGGTTGAATTTCGGCGGAGATTAAATGATTTTTTTGCAAACGAATAACTCGGTTATTGCGAATTATAAATTTATGCGAAGGATCCGCCAAGCTTTTTTCGTGCAATTGTTTCCTGAGTAATTTTGGTGCTTCAACCTCACTTGTCAAGAGTCAACAGCAAAATGAGTAAATTTAGCATGTCGGAGCGTTCAAAGAACTCAATGAAAACTAATTTTCCTGCCAATGCAATAAACGAGGTAAGTGGAGATTTAGGTTCTCTTGAATATATTCCGGAGGGTGAACTTCCCCCGGTACCAAAATTATCCAACCTGGTGATTATCAGACTTTTGGTGCCTCTGGAAAGGCAGAACATGTTCAATGTTTTTATAAGAGGCTTTGCTCATCGATTTAAAAAAAGGATATTGTTCAATGCGATTAAATATTATGAATCTGAGATTAAAATATCATTCTGCACTCCTGATCTCGCAATGTCGTACGTAGACTACTTTAAAAAAGAGCATTCGGAACAAGGCATAATTGCTTCCAAACCAATCCTGGCAACAATAAAGATAAATAATATGCCCACATACATTTCAGAAGAAGATATATCAGCCCTAGAAACTGATTACAAAATCTCTAACGTGCGCTTTATAAAAGGGATTAAAGGCTTCCCCATTCCCGTTGCGTTCTGCAATGCCCCGGTTGATGAAGCTCAAAAACTATCGATTTCAACATGCAATCCTTTTATGGGGTATAATTTGAGATTTTCAATAATCGAAACCGACTCACTAACGTACCCTCACTGCAACAATTGTCATCAGTGGGGGCATTGGTCCACTGGATGTTCTTTACCACATAAGTGCGGCGTGTGTGGTACAACTGCTATACATCCTGAGAAGTGCGAAAGTAAGCCATTTTGCGCAAACTGCGGTGGTGAGCACCCCGCATGGTCAAAAAAATGTAAAATCTTTAAGGCGTACCAAAAGAGACACAGGGGTGTAACAGCAAAACCGACTAGCTTCGTGGAAGCTGTATCGTCTAACAAGAATGACGACAGGATGCCGGACACAGAAATTCTTAAACTTATTGAAATGCAGCATCAGGCATCAATGATTCAACTTGAAAAATTGGTCCAAAAATTGGTGGGTCAATTAGCGGAATCCTTCCGTTCTCCTCCTTCTGGGAAGACCAACAATATTAAGAAGCCACCAAAATCTAAGAAACGGAACGGGTCAGCGCTAAGCATAGCCGCTCTGAAGCTTGCTCGGAAGGATTCGATTTGGGCTCTGGCTAACGAGGGAAATGAAGATATCGCCCGTGGGCAAGCGACTCCATTTGTCGTGACGGGAAGCGGTAAAGGCGACTTTTCCGCCTCTAGTTGCGACTAGGTGGAGGGCGTCCCACTTCGGTAACACTTACGCAATGGGAAGTAATCAAGGACCTTTTTCACTGAATATCCTTCAGTGGAATTCGGGAGGTGCTTCCGCCCTTAGCCTTCTATCTGGTAGAGATGCAGATGTTATAGTCCTTCAGGAGACGCGGTCTATCCGTCTCCCCCAGGATATTACTCGATTTATCCCTAAGCACATATACACCCACTTTACTCCTTACATAACCCCCCTCACTCCTTTTCATCACAAGGTCTTTTAACCCTAGTAAAAAGCTCCTTAAGATCATCCCTCCTATTAAACTACTCTTGTCCAGCCCTATCTTGTTTAGCTATATCACTTTGTAAGAACGGTAAGCGTATAAGCATAGCCAATGTCTATATTCGGCCAGGAGAAATTCACAAAAACCGTGACCTCCTGGATCAAATATTGGGGAGCGGTTATGACATGTTACTTGGTGACTTCAACGACAGAACTGGTCGTTGGATTAATGCAGCACTCCGCAGAGCAAGGATCGACTATCTTATTCATAAACCACCTTCCCCAACCTTTCATTGCTCTACAACAAATTCTCTCCTCGACATATTACTGCTACATAAGATGTGGTTGTTGAAACCCATTTGCACCGAGCAGTCGCGTCAACAACAGACCACCTCTCATGACCTAATTCGCTGGCGGCTAGAGGACGATACGTTGCTTAGAAGAAGGTTTCACTTTGATCCTATTAGAGTGGCCTCTTTCAGGCAGCTATCCAACTCTTCCCCAGAATTGGAATTGAGAGTTTGACCGAATTTAATTCCTACCTCTCATCGCAAGCTACCGCGATCCTTTCGACTACCTATAAAGGTCGAATATACAATCCTACTCCAACAAAGCTCAAGGTCCTAGCTAAAATGTTGCACCTTCCCAATCTCTCTGTTTCCGCCAGACATATCCTCTCGAATGAATATTGGAGCTCTAGATATAGGCTCCAGCTGAGCAGGGATAGGGCAAGCATTGCTCACCAAAACCCTTCTCAGGCTTCCTTCTGGAAGATATTCAAGAAGGAGAAATTTGTTTGCTGGAAGGATAGAGCCTTGGTTTGGATTGGTAGCATAGGCCTTGACAAAGTTTTAGAGGAGTCACTTTCCTTACACAATTATGGAGCCACTCATTCTCCCCAACCAATCCCGCCTTGGTGTGACTTCAGGAGTAGGGATTTGTCTGTTACAGATATCCTTAACTCCTGGGGACCACTCCCGGGCACCTCCAAATCCCACGCGCCACTCACCACTCGTGTCTGTCAGCTTTTGACATACAGTCAGAGAAAGGAGGTCGCCATCACAATGCTATTAGCCTCCCCGTCTGACATAGCGGAAATCAACATCAGCCGTCGAGTTTTTTTACCTAAAAAGAGATTAATCACTTGTCCTAAAGATCTGCGGCCCATCTCGATTCAAAACGCCCTCATATCCATCTACGAGAAAGCGCTTGCGCGTAGAATCCGCGTTCATTTATGTAGGCGTAATTTGATCCCACCGAGTTTTCATGGGTTTGTCAAAGGGCGCTCGGTCCATTCAGCAATTGGTGAAGTGCATCAGTTTTGTCAGGATAATAGTCATCAGCTTGCTGTGGCTGTTTTTCTTGATTTTTCAGCTGCATTTGACCGGATCTCCATTCCCTTCGTTATCTCCTCTCTCAGGTCCCTCGGGTTGCCTGCGAGAATTGTTAACAGGGTGGAGATATTGTTGTACACCAAGCGGTTCTACTATGAAGACGACCCTGATGCGCGTCAGTTCTACCCTATTACAGGTGTACCTCAAGGATCCCCACTTTCTCCTATCTTATATCTTGCTGCATCCATTGTATTATTCAAGAATTTTAAACGTGATCAACATCTAGTGGTATATGCTGATGATACCACAGCCTTGTTCTCTGGACGCAGGTGCAAAGATGTAATCTCTGACATCAGCCGTTTCTTTTTAAGATTAAAAGATCAGTTGCCCCCATCCAATCTTATTTTAAACTCCTCTAAATCACAGGTGGTTGTCTTTAATGGCGTTCCTGCCACCAAAAAGAAACTTAAGAGACTAGCACTCTCTACACTCTCCTCCATTTTGCAGCATCAACCACTCCCCATCTTCACGAGTCGAGTAAAATATCTGGGGTTCACCGTTACGGTGAATTGGTCGGCGAAAGCTGACCTGGATAGACTTAAACGTATCCTGAAGAAAGCTAGGTGGGCTCTGAAACGGGCCCAGCATCTGTCATTGAATGGGATAACCCAAGTGCGCCTCTGGGGTACTTGGGCTATCTCGGGATTAGTCTTCTTCTCACGAGGACGTCCCCCAGAACAAAGACTAAGGTTTCTCAAGCTCCTCATCTCGAGATTACCAACCATAGTCCGCCTTGACTGGACTCTTAGGTGTGTGAGAGACCCCGAATGGTTCAGTCAGAGGACGGCGCGCTGGTGCGGCCGAGGGGCTCAGATCCCTCTGGACCTGAGGCCGTGAATATAAGTTGAAGATTCCAAAATACACGTCGTGAACAGTTTCTATTTTAAGTTGTCTTTTGCATGTTTTTGTTTCTTAAGTTTTTATCAGTTATATAGTTATTAATAAAACCCTTACTTACTTACTTGCTTCAACCTCAGGTGGTGAAAGATCCGGGCTTACATAAACGTTGTATCAGTTTTCTCTCAAAGTGGAGCTTATTATCATGCTTACATTTTGTAACTTTTTTCCAAAATGCGCAATAAACCTAGTAATTGATATCACCGCGTTTATATTCGGAGAATAACTTACGACGGCGTTTAATCATCTTTTCAATTTAGAATCAAACCACGGCTTTGTTGAATTACCGCTGACAGCACACTTTAGCTAAGAAAACCGATAAAGTGCAGTGGCAAGTACGTGTTTGAAAAAGAACCACGCTGATTCTAGGCCACTTATAAATGGGTCACTCGAAACAACTGATGCTATAAATTGGTTGACGGTGACAAAGCTAGTTTTTTAAAGATTCACACAAGACGCAGATGGTTGAAGTAGTTTTATGCTAATAGGCAGATCGATGAATTGCAAGCTATGATCGCTCAAACCCAAGGCGTCACTATAATTAACGGAAACATTGTATTCCGGACTATATAAGCCAAAATCGAGCAGATTTTTTGAGTTCCATCGAAATCTAGTAAAATCACTTACGTGCTGGGTTAGATGACATTCGTTAAAATTATCAATGAGTAGAGAGGCCTGAAAATCACAGCCTGATAATCTTGAATAACTGTTCCAATTAATGTGAGGAACATTAAAATCACCAAAAATACAAACATTGTATTTGATCTAAAATCATGTAATATCATTCCTAATGTTTTGTGAGTCAACCAAAGGACTGCGATAAATGAGACCAACAATCAAGCTTGAAAATTTTTCTTCAATCGTGATTCTACATCACAAAGATTCAGAGCGGTCAATCGAGTTTCTGCTCAATACCTCAACACTCAATTGATTTAAGACATAAATAATAAAACAACCATATTTTGAGCTATCACGGTCACATCTGAGGGAAACATAACCCGGAATGATAATCTCAGAGTCAGTGATATTGGAGCCTAACCATGATTGCGTTATTGTAATTAAATTAAATGAGTATTTTGCTAGCAGAAAGCAAGTTTAATCTTGTTTAAGGATTAAGCTTTTAACGTTAGTATATATAATACTAGTGATGCTAACTTCGCTTGCTCGTCTTAACCCTTCTCAGTCTTTCTTTTGGAAGATTTTCAAGAGGGGGAAGTTTGTTTGTTGGAAGGATATGGCATTGGATTGGATCGGTAGTATAGGCCTTGAAAAACGTTTTAGAAGAGTCACTAGCCCTACACAACTACGGAGCCACTTAATCACCTCAACCAATCCAGTCTTGGGGTAACTTCAGGAGTAGGGATTTATCCTCAACTGATATCCTTAACTCCTAGGGTCCACTTCCGGGCATCTCCAAATCCGGTCTCCACATTCTTCTCGAGTCTGTCAGCTTTTGAAAGCCGAACAGAGAAGAGAGATGGTCATCACAATGCTTCTAGCCTCCTCACCCGATGTAGAAGGCGTTAATATTAGCATGAGAATTCTTATACCCAAGAAAAAATCCTGCTTATGTCCTAAAGACCTGCGACCCATTTCGATTCAAAATTCCCTCGTGTCGATTTATGAAAAAGCGCTTGCGCGTAAAATCTGCGACCATTTAAGTAGGCGTAATTTAATCCCACCTGGGTTCCATGGGTTCGTCAAAGGTCGCTCGGTCCATTCAGCAGTTGATGAGGTGAAACAGTTTTGTCGGAAGAATAGCCATCGTTTAGTTATGGATGTTTTCCTTTACTTTTCTGCTGCATTTGACCGCATATTCATTCCATTTGTAATCTATTCTCTCAAGTCCCTCGGGTTCCCTGCGAGAATTGTAAACAGGGTGGAGATCCTGCTGTACACCAAGCGATTTTATTATGAAGACGACCCTGATGCGCGTCAGTTCTACCCTATTACGGGTGTGCCTCAAGGATCCCCTCTTTCTCTTATATTATACCTTGATGCATCCATTAACCAATTCAAAACTTTTAAACGCGAACAACGTCTAGTGGTGTACGCTGATGACACCACAGCCCTATTTCTGGACACAGGTGTAAAGACGTAGTCTATGACATCAGCCGGTTCTTCTTAAGATTAAAATACCAGCTACCCAAATCCAATCTTATTTTAAACTCCGCTAAATAGCAGGTAGTCGTCTTTTATGGCACCCCTGCTACAAAGCAAAAACTTAAGAGATTAGCACTCTATGCGCTCTCCTCCTTATTTGCCTCTGAACCACTCCTTACCTTCACTAGTCGAATAAAATACCTAGGGTTCATCGTTACGGTGATCTGGTCGGCTAAAGCTTACCTGGATATACTCAAACGTATCCTGAAGAAAGCTAGGTGGGCCCTAAAACGGGCTCAGCATCTGTCGGTGAAAGGGAAAATCCAAGTGCGCCTTTGAGGCTCTTGGGCTATCTCGGAATTAGTCTTCTTTTCGAGAGGACGTCTTCCAGAGGAAAGGCTTAGGTTTCTTAAGCTAATCGTCTCTCGTTTACCCAGCATAGTTCGCGCCGATTGGAACCTTCGGGGGGTGAAAGACCCCGGGTTGTTCAGTCGGAAGGCGGCGTGTCGGATCGGTTGGGGGCTCAGATCCCCCTGGATTAGAGACCGTAGAAGAAGAAAGAAGACGGTGATAAAGTGTCTGACTGACTTACACTGTTTTTTAATGTTTTTTCGTGTTTCTTTTTTAATGGTTATCAGTTGTAGCGGTTGTTTAAGAAAATCCATATTATTAACTACGCTTCGGTCGTAGTAGTGGTTAATGCTACCCAATGTACTCGAAAACGACGCCGAACTACCTGAAAATTCTAAATTGTGAGGTTACGTTCCCCATTTTCGAGACAACTACTGAGTTCTTTCTATGCTGCTTTTAAACGCTGCCAATCAGATATGTGAAAATTACTCAAAAACGAATAACTGAGCATTTTAAGCGAAACGAAATCTTGAACAAAATATCTACCGAATCTTTACAACTGAATACTAATTTCATATAATAACAATAATTTATTAATGTATTTTTATTATTCTTTTTATTTATTGCTACAAATTATCAAAGCAAAAGTATCTATATTAACTAAAATATATTTTAATGACTTCTATATATTTGTTAAAAGGATTTGATATTTTATGCCGTCTTCTATCTGAACATCGAAAATATCGGCAGTTTTCACTTGCATAATAATGTTTCTTTTCTAAGTCATTTACATAAATATTCTTTCTTGATCAAGCTACCAAGTCAAGTGGTTTCGGCCTCCAGTATTTTGTCCTTCAAGAGAAATCTGAAGAATGTACTAACTTAAAACAATCGGATTTTCATTGATATATTTTTTTAACCCTGTACCCAGCCTGTACGAGCTCTACGCTCTTTTGCTGCTGTTGTATTTAATAATAATAATAATGTAATAATTACGACTGATACTTTGTGTCTCAGTGGATTGATGCTTAGAAATAGTATGGAATTACTGCCATTTATTATAAAAAATATTAGTATTAATAATATAAAATATTAGTTGTGTTTATTAGTCTAAAATATTAGTTGTGATGTATGGACACTTGTTCGTGTTAAAATATCCGACCACTCGATGTATAAACGTAAACAGTTCACATGCGGTTTTTGTACATCAGTACGACTACTACAGTTATCCTGCTCATCTACTCCTGTATCACACACGTCCACTCAGACCAATGCTGTTTTAGATGTTTCCCTCGCATCAACACATGACTTCGCATCATATAATCCCATTATTGAACCTACTCTCTCACACACTCCTCGTCCAACTACGTACCAAACTTCCATTCATCTTTCTCATTCTAACAATGCTAAAGTTAAAGCTTTTCATCTCGTACCTCCTCTTTCATATTCCTCCCCCAATCTAAATAAATTTCAAACTTCTTTATTCTCTTCACGTACTTCTTACTCGACCTCCCCCGTATCACTTCTCAATAATTTACATCCTTCCATCAAAATCATTTCCAGCAACATTTTTGATCAACTGATTCAACACTCCATTCCTGCCACTCATGACCCAACCTATCTTAATTCTCCTTACTCTACCTCCCACGTAACACTTCCAAATAATTTACATCCTTCATTTAAAATCATATCCAGTCACATCTCTGATCAACCGATTCAACACCCCGCTCCTGTCACACTTGCTCCAACCAATATTAATTCTCTATCAAGCACCCCTGTCATTTCCACTTCTATCTGCTCATCTGCCTCGACTCCTACCAGCTCTGTCCGTCCACCACTTCCACGAAATCGTTTTCCTTCGCGCGATCGCTGTATAATCATATCAAACTTAAAGCTTTCCGAATCTGCTTCTCCACAATCTCGCCTCGATGATGATGTATCTGCTTTCAGGTCTATCCTAGCAACCATTCTTCCTGATGATAACCCATCCCTCTTCAATAATATCGCTCCTGTATCCTTTATTCGTTTACACAAATCCACTAAATCCAATCATCTCAGTCCTTCATTCTTAAAAATCGTTTTCCGACATAGTTCACATGCCTCTTCGGTACTCTCCCAACGTTTTAAACTTCTTACCATTTCATCTACTTGCCGTATCTTTCCTGACCGCTCCCCTTCTGATATTGCCCAGCTCAATTTAGCTCGCATTGAGAAACATCGACGTGAAACAAACGGCGAGTCATCCTTATCTATACGTAAAATCAACGGAAATTTTCACGTTGTTCACACAAGGCCAAAAATTCGATGACGTCCCATCTCTCCCCCTTGTCTTCTTCGCTGGTCGATCTCGCTCCTAAGCATACTTTTCGTCTTAGTCTATTCAATACTCGCTCCATTCTTCATAAAGCTGATATGCTTCTCGATATCTTCGATCAATTATCTATCAATATTCTCTGCATTACCGAATCATGGCACTCTGACTCCGACGATCTTGCTATTCGTCGTCTATGTCGCTCTGGTTGTTTTCTAGTTAAATCAGCTCGTCAAATTACATCTCATACATCTACTGCGTCTAACCATAACGGTATTGTTGCCATTGCTCGTCACCCAATATCTTTACGTAAAATCAGCGTTAACATCCGTTACACTTCGTTCGAATTACTCATATGCAGATTATCAACGCCTTTCCCTCTGGAACTTGTGATTGTATACCGTCCAGGTTCAATTGCCCCATCACGTATCTTCTTTAACGACCTTGCAGATCTAATGTCTCACTGTTCATTGTCTTATACTCTTTTGGTTCTCGGTGACTTTGACATTCGTCTTGATCGCCCGTTTGACTCTGACTCTATCACTTTAACTAATTTTTTTTCAGATTTTAACTATAAATTACTTTCAACAAGCCCAACTCATATTCTCGGTGGTGCTCTCGACATCATTGCTCTTCCTAACTGCTTCAATGAATATACCTCCTTGTCAATTACTGATCCTGGTTTGTCCGATCATTTCCTTGTCACTCTTACTCTTAATCGTCCCCATCCTCCTTCTCCGCCTTTACCATTATCTACACCAAGTCGACCCTGGAAGCTTCTCGATATCACTATTCTCTGCACAGCCTTACTCAATTCTTCACTCTTTTCACTTCCTATTAACTATCTCTCTCCCGATGATCTCTGCATTCTGTTTGATTCTGAACTTACGTCGATCCTCAATAACCTTCTGCCTAGTCGACTTCGACGTTCTCAGCGCTTGCGCCATGCTCCCTGGTTCGATTCTGACTGTAGTCTTTCTAAGCGTCGACTCCGTCACTCTTTTCGTATGTATAAACGCTTTCTTAAACGTTCACCCAACTCACTCCCTTCAAATCTTCGTGATTCCTACTTTTCTCAACGCCGTTCACATCTCATTCTTATACGTACTAAACGTACTCTCTTTTGGCGAAATCAACTCGCGTCATCTTCCAACTCTAAATCTCATTGGAAAATCTTAAACTCAATTCTTTCACGATCATCTACCCCTTGTAATATAAATCCTGATGAATTTTATTCTTATCTACAAACTAAGCTATCTAATTTACTTTTCCTACTACCCAAATCCCCCTTGTACCCACTCTTATCTTTAAATACTTCCCTCCCAGAACTATTCCACCTTCTTCCCGTTTCGTCTAATGATGTTTCTTCGGTTCTGCTGTCATTACCTAATAAAACCTCTGCTTCTGACCCAATTCCCACTCACTTGCTTAAAAATATCTGCTCCTTTATCTTACCCTTCCTAACCACATTGTTCAACTCGTCCATCCGTAGCCGTACATTTACTTCCATCTGGAAATGCGCCACTGTTCGTCCTCTCATCAAAAAGCAATCTCTCGACTCCTCACTACCATCTTCGTACCGTCCTATTTCACTTCTCCCAACCCTCTCTAAACTCCTTGAGCGTCTCGTTCTTAAGCAAGTTAATACATATCTCTATTCCTCTAACTTATTTCCTCCCTTCCAAGCCGCTTTTCGCTCTAATTACTCTACCGAAATTGCATGTCTTAAAGTTTATAAAGACTTACTCATATCGCGCGATCGTAAATTATGTAGTGTCATAGTTTCTCTTGATCTATCGTCTGCTTTTGGCATCGTCGATCACTCGATTTTTCTTCATCGCCTTCGTCATGATTATGGTTTCTCTTTACCCACTGTATCATGGTTTTCTTCATATCTATCAAACCGTACATTTCGCGTATATTCTAACTCTTCTCTCTCCCATCCTTCGTCCATTCCGTCCGGTGTTCCACAAGGCTCCGTATTAGGCCCTATACTTTTCTCTCTTCTTCTTGGTGATTTGTCTTTGATTTCTCATAAATTTAACTTCCATGTTATGCAATACGCTGATGACATTCTCATCTATGCTCATGCACCTGTTTATCGTATTCACGATCTTAGTGTTTCCGCTTCGGACTGTCTTGTCTCAATTTCCAATCATCTTTCTTCCCTTCGCCTTTCTCTGAATCCTGATAAATCCAAAATTATGTGGATCCTACCTCGACGCCTCGGCTTCGAACCTCCCTCCGTATCATTAAATTCTACAATTCTTCCTATCGTTGATAATCTTATTTTCCTAGGCTTCCATTTTGACAACCAACTTTCACTTAAACCTTTCGTTAGAGATAAAGTACGCTCATCTAACTTGATACTCCGCAACCTCCGTCAAGTTCGTAGATTTATCGATTTACCTTGTATGACTCTCATATCTTCTCTCCTTTTTCTAGACTCGATTATTGTCTTAGTCTATTTTCCAACTCACCTAAATCAACTCTTATTCCCCTACAACGCATCGTCAACGCAGCTGTCCGAATTCTCCTCCGTCTTCGTCGTTTTGATCATACATCCTACCATCTTGCTTCTCTCGATTTGCCTACAATTTATTGTCGTGTTCAAATTCGTCTTCTTATCGTTGCTTTCCGCCTTGTAACTGTTCATACCCCTTCATTTCTCAACCTTCCTTTTCTTGATAATTCTCGTCCTGTTTACTGTTCCTTGCGTTCCTGTAATTCCCTTCTTTTACATGTCCCAAACTACTCTACCTCCTTTGGACTCCGCTCTTTCCTGGTGGCTGCTCCTCTATCGTGGAACCATCTGCCCATTCATATACGCCAATCAACTTCCCTGCAGTGCTTCAAACGACAAATCCGATCCCATTTAAACAATTTATCTGCTTGACTTTTTCATTTTTGTTTGTGGACTTGTAAGCGTACATCTTGTACGCATTTGCCACATTAAATAAATTTGTATTATTGTATTATTATTAAATTATTAGAGTAGTTGACAATTATGTACTGTCGAAGTAGACTTTATCCTTTTTGGAATTTCGGAGAATGATCAAAATATACCAATTTCGATACCTATATTTCGATAGCTCTGACTTTTCATTTTAATTAGTATTTATTAAACTACGATGGGTTTTTTTAATTTTTGAGTTTATTAAAATTTAATCTATTAATGTGTTTGCAAGATACCTCACAATATGATTGAAAATGTCAACAACCTGTGATAATTGGTGATAGTTGCTTTGCTTGAAAATATATATTAAAAGGTGCTTTTTATTTATTACGCACGCATATATATGACATCGGAACCTCTTAAGAGACCAAGACCAATAGAAGATAGTGCTGATTCAAATGAAGACACAGATGGTTATATTAATAAACAACAGCGTAAGGTTATATTCACATCGGTGCGTCTCGGGCCAGTTGAAAACACGGATGAACTTGAGAAGAAAATTTTATTAGTTCAAAATCGTAGATTAACTGAAAGACAGCGAACTTGGAGAAAACTGGAGCTTCGTTTTAAACAGAAGATAAGTCGTCTAGAACGCCAGAAGTTTATCCATGACAAAAACATATCCATGATGGATCAGTATTGCTTTCGAATATTACGAAGCATTCGAAACGCTGTAAATTGCATGGAATTGGGTGAAGATTTGTGCTACGATGAAATACCGAATCATGAATCACTTGTGAATATAGTAGTCGAGAATGATATAAACGGTGATGTCGATGAACGTTTACATAACAGGCTAAACATGGAGGCTAAATATATCGACAAATTTTGTAGATCGATCAATCAGTATGCAATGACGCATAAACTAAAGTGCAATAGCAATACTATCAAATCAAGCCCTATGCATGATAATGACGATAGTGTTGCTGCTGATTGTCACGATGACGGCAATGATTATTTACCCTGCGAACGATGCAAACTAATTCTCGAGCAGGATAAAGAGAATTACGAAGATAAATTACAGGACGTCAATAATGAAAATACTTTGCTCGCTAGGGATTTGGATCTCTTAAAGATTCAACTTAACGAGCATGAGGTTAATTATGAACAGTGGTTAATTGAGGAAGCAAAGATTCTTGCTTCAGTGGAAGATATGCAGAAACACAAGAGTGAAGTTTCTAATGGGATATCGGACAAACAGCGAATTGACGATGAAAACAAGCACATCAGACAATTATCGGAGTCGAGACTTACTGAGCTAAACGAGTACGCCGCTAAATGTCAAATGCTTACAGAGGAAATAAACGATCTAAAATCACAGATCGAAAAAGTTCCAATTGAAACGATTAAAAATAGTGAAGAATACAGAGAATTAGATTATGAGTTAAAGAAGGTCACATCCGAGAGAGAAAACATGTACAAGACTGTGAATGAAGTGAAAAGCATTTTGCATTATCAGAAACAAGCATACGATTCGCAGCTTGCTAGTGTCGAACGTGATGAAATAACCAAGCAGCGTAATCTGAAAAGCGAATTATCGTCAATGCAGACAAAAATTCTTTCACTTGAAATGGAAAAATCAAATTTGCAAGTTGAATTGGAAAGCATTAAGCTACATAGGATAGACGTTCCGGAAAATATTGAAGGCTTTGTAAAAATAATGCAAAAAACCATGGAAGGTTATATACAGCATGTGAAGAGTGAGCGAAGCCATTACAGAAATGAATTGCTAATTGAACGACAGAACAAAGAAGCACTACAGAAATCGTTAGGGTTATGTGTTGCTGCTTCTACTACCAGTACTTTAAACACTAACAATGCTGCGAATCCTGTCAATACTAACACTGAAAATGGTATTTATTTAGACATTACAATGAAGAGAAAGTTACACGCTCTGGAAGAGATTCTAAAGTCAGTTAGATCAGAGCTTAAATCGATCAAAGAGCAAGAAGATATTTTGGTAAAAGAGCTTGAAACCACTGGTCTTGCATTTGAAGAAATGCATGAAAAGAATAGGAAACTGTTAATGTTGCTTGCGGAACGAGAGTCGGCTAACTTTCGTTTAATTACTGAAGGTGTGCAACGTAGTAGATGCATTGATCTCTTACGGAATGAAAAATCTATTATACAGGACACATTAAAGTCTTCACTTCAAACTGAACTTGATTTATCTACGCAATTGTGTAATGATCAGAATAAACGAATTGCAACGCTTGAAAGTTCTCAAACTGAACTAGAAGCTAAATTACATTTAAGCTTCCAGCAAGAAGAGCTGTTAAGGTCGAGACTTGTTGATCTTGAACACAAGGAAAATCACCTAAGAAACACAAATGAAAAGTTAAGGCGTGAAATAGACAAACTAAAATCATCACTGACTGAAAATCAAAATGAGCTCGAGAAGCGAATGTTTCTTGAACGAAGACTCATAGAGGAAGACGGTCCAGGTGCTTTGAATAATGGAGGTAGCGTTTGCGCTGCTTGTAGACGCGGCAATCTCCAATTGCCAAGTAACAAAAATCGCAATTGTCCTATGCTTTCTCTGAACAACGAACAATATGTTATTGGTGATTACAACAATAACGATAATGACGGCGAGAATATGCAGCTGTTGCAACTTGAGGTTCAACAATTACGCGAGTCCATGAAATGTAGTTCATGTCACACACGAGTTATGGATACCGTTATTTCGAAGTGCTTTCACGTTTTCTGTCGCGAATGCTTGCAAATGCGCCTCGAAAGCCGTCAGAGAAAATGTCCACAGTGCAACGCTGCCTTCGGTGCGAATGATATACATCGCCTCTATTTATACAGTAGTTAATTTCGTCATTGCATGCTGAGATGGTTCAATGATAATAATAACAGATTTCGTAGCTTTTAGATGAGTTGTATAAGTGTTCGTCGCATCACTTGCTTTCAACCCTTTTACGGTTGCAAATCTTATTGTGTATTCAATTTTGTTGTTTTGTTTCTCTCTATGTATTTGATTGTTTCTTATGGAAGTTATATACAAGAATATGTCGAATTTCCTTGTCGCAATAGCTTTGACTTAATTAGTAGTATACCATATTTTTATAGTTACTACTACTGCTGCAACTACCATCACCGCCATCACCAATATAACCAAAACATAAACTGATGATAAACTGATGATGCCACATCATTTGCATCTTTTTTGTTTTTTTACGATGTACACTTATAGTAACATCTTAGATACCACCGCATACAATGGATCATCTCGCGTTTGTTGGCTGATGCTCTCTGAGTTGAACATTGTTCTCTTTTGGAATGCTGAATCAATTAAACACTAATTAATTTTTATCTCGCTAGCCACTGCTACAAGCGAAATGAAAATAAATCAAATCGGCTGAGTCTACCTACCTATTTTGTCCTATAGATAAATGCAAACAAAAATATCTAATTTAAATTGAAACGGAAGAATCTGACTTGAGTATTTCATATCAAATTTAAATGTCAACATTAGTAGAATATAGAAATTAAGCATTCCCCCTATATTTCATTCTATAGCCAAGAACATTATCAAGAAGAATATGAAATAACAAAATCATAAAAACTTATAATGTGTGCCAATTAAAATTATTTTGAATAGTAAATCTGGTTCCAACATTTTAATCGTATAACTTTCAACAATAATTTGTTTCTATGACATGCTTGGCCGATTTCCTTAATCATGCTAGCGTCTTTTTACTGCTTACTTATTCAGGTCTTCAGCGTGTGTTTCTGTTATCCAATGTAGATGCTGGAACATAGCTTGAAACAAACTTTATTGACAATCCTCATCATTTCAAACAATGATCTTCTCGTTCATTACTTCAACTTTTTAGATCAATTATTTAAATTAATTAATAATATTATTTGAGGAATACAATTCAATATATATAATAGTAGTGCACAGATGTGCTGAGTAAACAACGGTCCAGAATTTCTTACGAAATACGGTATTTATACTAAATTGTGTTGCTTGATAGACTGGACTTCGATTCACGACTTTCAATCACCATGTCACTTCTAGACGACCACTTCAGCATCGAAATGATGAGTACCCGGCAACACTCATCAGTAGAATGAAGTACACACTAGTCGTTTCGGTTGCCTGTGTGGCATTGTGAATAAAGGCGTTTCCGACACTTTGCTTAATTGACTGAGGCTTACGCCCTTTACCAGATCGAATTGCTGTGCGGACCATCCTTTAACACTAGGCAGAGGTTGTTGCTGAATTGTCGATGCACTTGTTGAATCCTTAATGGATACGGTATGCATAATAGTAGTGCACGGATGTGCTGAGTAAACAACGGTCCAGGATTTCTTACGAAATACGGCATTTATACTAAATGGTGTTGCTTGATAGACTGGACTTCGATTCACGACTTTCAATCACCATGTCACTTCTAGACGACCACTTCAGCATCGAAATGATGAGTACCCGGCAACACTCATCAGTAGAATGAAGTACACACTAGTCGTTTCGGTTGCCTGTGTGGCATTGTGAATAAAGGCGTTTCCGACACTTTGCTTAATTGACTGAGGCTTACGCCCTTTACCAGATCGAATTGCTGTGCGGACCATCCTTTAACACTAGGCAGAGGTTGTTGCTGAATTGTCGTTGCACTCGTTATATCCTTAATGGATAAGGCATGTATAATAGTAGTGCACAGATGTGCTGAGTAAACAACGGTCCAAGATTTCTTATGAAATACGGCATTTATACTAAATGGTGTTGCTTGATAGACTGGACTTAGATTCACGACTTTCAATCACCATGTCACTTCTAGACGACCACTTCAGCATCGAAATGATGAGTACCCGGCAACACTCATCAGTAGAATGAGGTATATATAGAGTGAGTGTTATCCAGCCGACTGCAAAACAAGACGCGTTTCTTCGTTGCACCGCTGCGCTAACTCGCTACATAAGGAAACATCCAAAATGTTCATAAGCAAAAATCTCGGAGCACACAAAGTTTTGCAAATATCAAACTAGTGTCAATATGCTTTATGTATATTATAGTAAAATGCACATCAATGATTCACACTTCACAATCTAAGATGAAATAAATTTATCAGAATGCCAAGTAATAGCTATCTCCGTGCGGGGATTCAATGAATTGAAAATCATGATAAACTAATCTACCTTATCGTGATTGTATCTGCAAATATTATCTATATATACATATCGACAGTAGGCGACTGAATTTATACTACAAAGATTAATAGTTTCTTGCTCGTGCTTTTGCATATACAAGTCAGCCGATACAGGACCGATTGATGAACTCATCGCCCCACTATATAGTTTATTATATGTAAATTATATAAACCCATATTTAAACTTATTTATAATTCATATCCTGAAATGAGATAGATGTAAGTATACTATACTTGAGAATGTGCTGCGTTGAACAGCAAGCATCATACATTCTTTAAAGGTTCTTCCATATAATGATATACTTATAGCTCTAGATATCTATTTTGTACGCAATCTTCGCGATTTGCGAGGTATGTTCTTAAAATAGGATATGTCCTTTCACAAAGGACATCACGTTTTGCATGACATGCTATTATTCGGTTTACTCCGACTTTGCCGCGTCATTCCTTTTATTTTTGTCGCTGAATTATACGCTCCAAAACAATCAATTTAAACAGAAAATTGTAAGTCCGTGGAACCGTTTGAGTGAGCATACTGTCGGTTAAATTTCACTTAAGCTATACAAACTACGCGTCATTTTTAATTTGAATTCTTTTTTGATATGTAGTGTGCAACTTTGAGTTATGATCGTCATGTTGTCACAATTAATAATAATATATCGTTCCATTAAATGAAAAATTGGTATTATGCTCTAACTGAAAAAGCCTTTCGCATTTTGAGATTTGTTTCGTATTCGTCAAAGGTTTGCAAATTTTGCTAACGCAAAGTCAACAATATCATTTGGTAGTACATCAGTAAACAATGAATCAACATCAAGTAAAGAGATCACATAGCGTTTCATTCAAATCCAGGGTTTCAATTTGTTAACGAAATCAGTAATCTAGTACTTTAGTGGGAATGTACATACCTAACGGTTTTAACAAATACATAGAAATATACCAACCTCTTGCTTGAAAACATATTATATTAATACGATAGTACGTAGAGGACAATTCAGTTTATGAATTTCAGGTAAAAAAGAGGATCTAAAAGACAAATTTAAAGTAATCCGTGCGCGTAATCAACTTTTGTGAGGCGAAATACTTTAGAATTGTAGCTAAAACCCGAGCCCAGGCTTTGGTCAGATTTCTCGAAGACGGCTATAATGTAGATGTATATTGTAGAATAGACAACATTATTTCGTTGTAATCGTAATTATCCATCACCACTACATAATTTCTCTTATCGGCTTTTGTTACCTTGTATTAACTATTCCACTAACTAACTATTAACTATACTAATTAACTATACTATTCTACTAACTATTCTACTATTCTACTATTCCACTATATGTCGTTATATCCACTATTAACGACAATAGTGGATATAACGTGCAGAATAAAAAATAGTCATCAAACTTTCAGTAGTAACAATGACTGCTCAATTAAATTAAATTAAAATTAGAAAAAAAACAATAGATGACTAGTTTGATAATAGTAATTAATTACAAAAAAATGATATGTTTTCAAATTGAAGGTAGCACCTTCCCCTCCAAAGCTGATATAATTTAAAATCATAAATGATTTTAATTAAATTTGCAAAATATAAGACGAAAGTTTTTCATTAAATCTAAATGCCAATAAAAGCTGACGGTCGGAGTAATCGTCAGCAGTAGCTGATGAGTTCCACCAATACTGGAATGTAGCGTACTGCTGTTGGCTTAAAAATATAGGATTGAAGTAGCGTGCAGAATAAAAATAGTCATCAAATTTTCGATAGTAACAATGACTGTACAATTAAATTAACTTAAAATTAGGAAACAAACTATGTAGTTTAATAATAGTAATCATTAAGAGAAATAGGTAGGTTTTCAAATTGAACGTAGTAGTATCTTCTCCTACTAATAGTGAATGTTTTTTGTTTCAACTTTGTTTAACTTAAACAACTATTTTTTGTTATTCTTGTGTTCTTGTATGCTTCAGTGAGCTGTAGAGATGTTCTAAGGTGTATTCGTTCAGAATTGTATTAAGCAGGTGTTTTCAATCGTGGTCCACTTACCAACTTCCTCTGAGTCATAAGCCAAAAGCTACATTTGTCGGGTTACAGTGTAAGATCGTATCTGAAGAACTATAAACTGCTTAAGTTTTAAATATATATATATATAAATAACTGTTATTATATCATCGCGTTATCTAAAATCTGTTTAATGAGCGCTCGTGATAAATCATAAACAGAAAACTATCCTTGTAAAATGATATTTAAAATGTTAGTCACTGCTAAAGTATTTTATTCATGACTACAATGTTTGGCAAAAGTAAAATTGCCTAATTTTCACCCTATCCAGTTGAAATTAAATTTGGTAGAATATAAAAAGACATTTTAGTTTCTCAAAATTTGAAACGAGTGTCAATCGTTTTCATCAAGACCGCGCTCAAACATCAAATTAATTAGATTAGCTAACCGAATTTACGCATTTTATACTATATAAAATGCAGTATAAAATTATAAATGCAGTATAAAATTTAAATGCAGTATAATTTAATTATAAATTATAAAATTATAATTTATAATTAAAATTAATTATAAATAAAAAAAATAAATAAAGTGTACTTTTCTATTCAACAGTGTTTAACATAATATGTTTGTATAAGAAGAGAGTTAATATTGTGCTAATTTCAAAGGTGATGAGCATGAATGCAAATATGATGAGAGAATTGTACATATGATATAATGTATATATATATTATTTTATACATTTTATAATGATAGTAATATAATGTGATGAGATTAATTGCGCATTACAACATAATAACATTTAATATATAGAACCAATGATATTTAATGCAAAAATAATATGTTTGAATATATGTAATAGCAACGTGATTGGATATAATACATATGCGACGAGTTTGAATAAAAAGAAATTTATTTTGAATGGCAAATGTGTGCTAAGAGTGGAATTATATACAAAGTTACTAGATTCATTGCAACTTTGATAGGATTAAATGCCAAATTAATGGGTTTGAATGCAAAATATCAAGATTATATCAAAGGTGATTTGGTTGAATTCGAAGGTTAGGGTTTAAACCCCATACTTACGGAAACAGATATCAAAATAACATAAATATCTCATATATTTTTCAATATGTAATCACATTTATGTAAATAATTTGAAAAAATATATTACAAAATAAATAATTTAAATTATTATATATCGACTTTCAAAGAAGACGAAGCTCGTCGGGAAGCATCACATCGAATTAAAATATATAAATATAAACACAAAATTGAATGAAGCAATTAATCTAGAATCCAAAAGTTACTGTTTAGGTATTCCTCGAATTGCGAAAAAGTATAGCTGCTAGTCATCCAAGGCGACAGTCCATTTTATCGTTGACAGATGCGACAACCAAAGTCGTACAATTTGTGAGGCTTTGAGAGATACTTCATACACAGCTCGTGTCTACGTAAAATACAGGAGCCATTAAGGCGAACAGCTGCTTAAATGGATGGTTAGGCGTATGCAACGACATCCACATTACTAAGGTTTGCAATAAGGTCATCACTTAGGTTTTCAAAAAGATCAAGTTTAAAGCATCTGATATGCTTCGAGTCTACTAGGATAAAAACAATGAGCGAGTCGCCAGCACCAAATGCGTGGATCTTCAAATGCTTCCGAATTCATTCAATTCTGATTTCAGTTAGGGTATCTCACCTGAGAAGCATAAAGCATATTCGATTTTAAGGGACTTTCATATACAACGCGTAATGCCTTAGACTCAAGTCATCCAACTTTTTGATAAACGAAATCACAACATCTAGATCGACGAGTTCAATGATTAATTGGCTCGATAACGTGTGAACTGAATTTATAAGAATGGAAGGGTAGTCGATAGTGACCAATTATCATATGATTTACATTTGCTCACATTAATAACTAGGCCGTGGAATGAACTCCAGATGCTGACGCTATATAAATCTAATTGTAGAATGAGAGAGCTAGAACAATCACCAACTGAATATATAAAGGGCACCATAGCTTCAGATCATCAGCGTATAGTAGGCACTGACATGTAACATTTTCAGCGATTTTATTAATATAGATATTTAATAAAATGGGATTAAGAAAACAACGTCGAGGAACGCCCTTCGTGAAATTGTATTATTCTAAAAGAGAGTCACCAACTCGTACAGCAAAATAACGTATATCTAAGAATTCGCGTATCCATATACAAACGAGTTTAGAGAATCCACAATGCATAAGCTTTTACAGTAATATTGCATAAACAACACGATCAAAACTTTTGACAAATCAACGAAGACGACATCAGCGGATACATCATGTACAACAAAACCGGCCTAGCTCTCATTAGCTAATGTTAGATTTGTCGAAGTATAGCGATGCTTTCTAAAACTATGATGTATATTTGATAAAATATTGAATTTGTCTAAATGATAAAATATGCGCTTCAGAATCAGTCTCAATAATCTTGCAATCAATACATATTAAGCTTATTGGCAGATACTTTTGAGCATTGGATCTATCCCCCATTTTGAAGACTGGAACGACTAATGCTCTTTTCCATATAACTGGAATAATGACAGTTCTCAAGGACCAGTAGTAAACATCAGAAAATGAACGATATATATGTGATGCAACCTTACGTAAATATATACTCGGAATGTCATAGGGTCCTGAACTATTTTTCAAAAAAGATTAGAAAATATGTTAGATTCATGATACTGGGAGATGAATTATCTGTTGTAATATGATAATCACGCGGGGAAAATTGATTGTGAGTTAGGCAGAAGTATTTGGCAAGGCTATTAGAGATGGAAAGAGGGGAATATATTTTCGCTTACCATCGACTAGACATATGATTGGTGATGCTTTCTTACGGTTGTTAAGTAGTTGAAAAATTAGTTTTTGAACAATGTAAGGCGATGAACATATATCAACAATGTCTTGGTGCTTCTTCTGACGTTTAAGAGATGTTACACTTGCGAATAACAGTGTAAGATTTGTAGGAACAAAGACTAAGCTTAAATAGCAAGAAAGCACATAGTGATATATTTATGAGTACACTAGTGAGTGTCCCAGGGCAAGTGTAACAACAAATTATATTATATATACTTGCACACTTTTAAGTGTCCCTGTTAAACAGCATTTCTATTAAAAAGAATTTAGTGCCTGATGCATGGTTAAACTGTAATAGTCACTGCCATGCACAGAGCTTATGCTAAATTCCCTCCGATGATTCAGATTAAGGGTAGTTCTGTTTTTCGAGCTTTAAACATTGCTTAAGCGTGTGTTAAGGTTGCTATGGATGATTATTGATATTGATAGATTTCCAGATCGAGCAAACGAAAATTTAATTAGTTATTAGCAAAAATAGCTTTTGGAATTTCCTCTTCTTCAGTTTACAAATTATCAGTGTTACTCATAATCGTTTTCGTTACACTTATATTGTGCATTGTACACGGAAGAAACAAACATAAAATCAGAAAACAGAACAACAGGAATGTACAATATCACAATTTGAAACCGTGTTCAGTGTTTAAACTTTTATCGGTCATGAGCTGACCCTTCCAAAATTGCTCTACTTTCCTGCGATCGTAGTTGTCACTAACTGCTGTGATTAATGTTGTGACCATATTGTGATTGGAATTTTCTATCATATGTCTGACAGCATCGTCGTTATTTAAGCGTACAGCTGTTAAGTCGGCCCTTCGGTTGTTGGCCCTGATGTTGAACGATGATCCTGTTTGACCTACATACTGATCGGGGCAGCATATACACTCGTGTATATACACTACGCCTTTTGTCTGGCATGTTGATTCCCTTTTTCCTTTATACATCGAGTTTGCGATTGAGCTTTTAAATGGGGATGTGCTTGTCATTTGGTGACAACATTAGCAGCGTGCACGACTACATGCTCCACTGTTGTTGCCTGTTATTCTGTTTGTTTTCCGAGTTGGAGCGACAATGTTGTGAATTGATAGTCCCCCTTTGAATCCGATGCGTGGTCTAAAGATGAGCTGTTGTTGGTCAGCTGACAAATTATTGGCAGCACTGCGGAGATCCTTCTAAATGCGTATTATTGATGGATGGAAGGCGACATCACAATTGAATATGTTGTCATTCGACTGTGTTCTTTCGCGATTGTTTAATAGATCGTGACGTTGCATCGCTGAAACTTATCGGTACTGCCTCTCGACTAGTCTACCCGAGTACACTCTTTCCAAAAACTCTTTGCGCATATTTGATGAGTTTCGTAGAAATTCACTGTTAGTATAGCATATTTTCTTTGCTCGGATCATCTCGTTCCGAATTATGAGGCGCTTTACTTTAGGAGCGTAAGCGCTGCTGGCGTGTATAAAAGATCTCGTATCTTCGAGTTTTGTGTGCATAGTCGTCTGCTATAGTCCATGAGTGTCGACATACATATCCACATCGAGAAATGCAACCCGTCCGTTATTTGGTTCAGTTATAGTGAACTTTAATTCACTGAATCCGTTGAGAGCCTCGATAAACATGTCCAACTGCGTTCTGCCATGTTTCCAAATCAAAAATATGTCATCGACATATCTCATCAACGTCGACGGTTTGAATTCTTGTGTGGAAAAGAAGGCTTCTTCAATGCTCGCGACGTATAGACCTGCATATGCTGGAGCAACAGGGCTACCCATTGCAGTGCCTTCCATCTGCTTGTATATATCACCTTGAAACTCAAATATGTTTGACCGAAGTACGGTTGACAGCATTTCTCGGAGCATCTGTATATTGGTGGATTCGTAGTTGTACTTCTCTAGTTGTTTAATTACCCCTTCTACTCCGTTCTCTTCATTGATTGACGTATACAGAGACTCTATATCGAGAGTGATAACGATCGAAGTCTCAGATATTTCATTTCGTATCATGTTGAATCGTTTAAGAAAGTCAACCGTGCTTGCTAGATATGAAGGTGTCTGCTTTAAGATTGGATGGATCTTACGGTGAATGTATCTGGCCAAATTTTCGGTAGCAGTCCCATAATTACTTATTATTGGTCAGGTTGGACATGGTGTTTGATTCTTTTGAATTTTAGGCAAAAAATATAGTTTACCCGGTTTTGCATTTCGCGCTAATAGACATTTATTGTCTTCTGTATCTGTAAAGTATTTGCGTATAACGTCTTCTACTTCCTTGTTGATCGTATTCACTTGATATATTGATATTTTAGCATATGTTTTTGATGCCAGTTGTCGCCTCATGATCATGGTCCTCTTTTGACCATATCACAACTTTACCTCCTTTATCCGCTCTGCGTACGACTATCAAATTATTATTTCGAACTTCTATCAATGCTCGCCGTTTTTCCATGCTCATATTGTTTGGAACCTTTATCTGGTTTGGATGCATATCCATGTAGCGTTGGATAGCTTGGTTTGATACTATCGCTTCGTGTATTCTTCGATTAACCTCTATGTTTGGGATTATTCGTGTTGTTATATATTTCAAGTCTTTACAGAGCTGTGCTCGGTTGAACTCTTTTTGTATCGGTATAAATGATAAACCAAACGATAGGGTCTCGATTTGCGGTGTAGGTATGATTGTATTTGATATGTTGACCACAATGTCCGTCGTTATATGATTCCGATGATTCCATCTTTGATGGATTCGTAAGTGTCTACATTGTCTCGGTCGTATTGATTTCAGTTCTTCGATATTGATATTCCTCCCAGTCATATTCCTGATTTTCCGACATTTGTTCCTAAGTATTTGATCTAGATATGCTTCGTCTATAATATCATTTGAAGCAGCATATGCAGCTCTGTAAAATTTTCATAAGATCGCGGTACATTCTATTTCACTTCGTTTTAGTGCGTTTCGCCACCGCTGGTTGATCTTTTCAAATGCGACAGGGCTGACTAAGTTTTGATTAATTTGCATGTGCTTCTTTATGCGTAAGCCTTTAGGCGTTAGCCGGTGTCGTGTACAGTAGGTTAGATATATATATATATATATATATATATATATATATATATATATATATATATATATATATTTAAGTAAGTGTTCGAATCGAGCATATTCTTCAGTCTGCAAACTCTCGTCACTCCTAGACGGTCATGTGATAGCCGGCAACCATCGTCAGTAAGATGAACTATCACACGCCGTTTCGGCTGCCTCTGTGACATTGTGAAAATGCATTTCCGACATCTAGCTTAAATTGTTGGTGGCGTTAGCTCTTAAATCCAATAATTTGCAATGCAGACCATCATAAACAACCAGAGGATCAAACTTTCGGATGCTTGACTGTAAAAAACCGAGATTGAGTGGATCAATTCTTTCTATATAATCATAAGAGTTTCGTTTGAATCGGTATTGCTCGAGATTGCGAAATGCAATTCTTTCCGTATATTTAAGTAAGTGTTCGAATCGAGCATATTCTTCAGTCTGCAAACTCTCGTCACTCCTAGACGGTCATGTGATAGCCGGCAACCATCGTCAGTAAGATGAACTATCACACGCCGTTTCGGCTGCCTCTGTGACATTGTGAAAATGCATTTCCGACATCTAGCTTAAATTGTTGGTGGCGTTAGCTCTTAAATCCAATAATTTGCAATGCAGACCATCATAAACAACCAGAGGATCAAACTTTCGGATGCTTGACTGTAAAAAACCGAGATTGAGTGGATCAATTCTTTCTATATAATCATAAGAGTTTCGTTTGAATCGGTATTGCTCGAGATTGCGAAATGCAATTCTTTCCGTATATTTAAGTAAGTGTTCGAATCGAGCATATTCTTCAGTCTGCAAACTCTCGTCACTCCTAGACGGTCATGTGATAGCCGGCAACCATCGTCAGTAAGATGAACTATCACACGCCGTTTCGGCTGCCTCTGTGACATTGTGAAAATGCATTTCCGACATCTAGCTTAAATTGTTGGTGGCGTTAGCTCTTAAATCCAATAATTTGCAATGCAGACCATCATAAACAACCAGAGGATCAAACTTTCGGATGCTTGACTGTAAAAAACCGAGATTGAGTGGATCAATTCTTTCTATATAATCATAAGAGTTTCGTTTGAATCGGTATTGCTCGAGATTGCGAAATGCAATTCTTTCCGTATATTTAAGTAAGTGTTCGAATCGAGCATATTCTTCAGTCTGCAAACTCTCGTCACTCCTAGACGGTCATGTGATAGCCGGCAACCATCGTCAGTAAGATGAACTATCACACGCCGTTTCGGCTGCCTCTGTGACATTGTGAAAATGCATTTCCGACATCTAGCTTAAATTGTTGGTGGCGTTAGCTCTTAAATCCAATAATTTGCAATGCAGACCATCATAAACAACCAGAGGATCAAACTTTCGGATGCTTGACTGTAAAAAACCGAGATTGAGTGGATCAATTCTTTCTATATAATCATAAGAGTTTCGTTTGAATCGGTATTGCTCGAGATTGCGAAATGCAATTCTTTCCGTATATTTAAGTAAGTGTTCGAATCGAGCATATTCTTCAGTCTGCAAACTCTCGTCACTCCTAGACGGTCATGTGATAGCCGGCAACCATCGTCAGTAAGATGAACTATCACACGCCGTTTCGGCTGCCTCTGTGACATTGTGAAAATGCATTTCCGACATCTAGCTTAAATTGTTGGTGGCGTTAGCTCTTAAATCCAATAATTTGCAATGCAGACCATCATAAACAACCAGAGGATCAAACTTTCGGATGCTTGACTGTAAAAAACCGAGATTGAGTGGATCAATTCTTTCTATATAATCATAAGAGTTTCGTTTGAATCGGTATTGCTCGAGATTGCGAAATGCAATTCTTTCCGTATATTTAAGTAAGTGTTCGAATCGAGCATATTCTTCAGTCTGCAAACTCTCGTCACTCCTAGACGGTCATGTGATAGCCGGCAGCCATCGTCAGTAAGATGAACTATCACACGCCGTTTCGGCTGCCTCTGTGACATTGTGAAAATGCATTTCCGACATCTAGCTTAAATTGTTGGTGGCGTTAGCTCTTAAATCCAATAATTTGCAATGCAGACCATCATAAACAACCAGAGGATCAAACTTTCGGATGCTTGACTGTAAAAAACCGAGATTGAGTGGATCAATTCTTTCTATATAATCATAAGAGTTTCGTTTGAATCGGTATTGCTCGAGATTGCGAAATGCAATTCTTTCCGTATATTTAAGTAAGTGTTCGAATCGAGCATATTCTTCAGTCTGCAAACTCTCGTCACTCCTAGACGGTCATGTGATAGCCGGCAACCATCGTCAGTAAGATGAACTATCACACGCCGTTTCGGCTGCCTCTGTGACATTGTGAAAATGCATTTCCGACATCTAGCTTAAATTGTTGGTGGCGTTAGCTCTTAAATCCAATAATTTGCAATGCAGACCATCATAAACAACCAGAGGATCAAACTTTCGGATGCTTGACTGTAAAAAACCGAGATTGAGTGGATCAATTCTTTCTATATAATCATAAGAGTTTCGTTTGAATCGGTATTGCTCGAGATTGCGAAATGCAATTCTTTCCGTATATTTAAGTAAGTGTTCGAATCGAGCATATTCTTCAGTCTGCAAACTCTCGTCACTCCTAGACGGTCATGTGATAGCCGGCAACCATCGTCAGTAAGATGAACTATCACACGCCGTTTCGGCTGCCTCTGTGACATTGTGAAAATGCATTTCCGACATCTAGCTTAAATTGTTGGTGGCGTTAGCTCTTAAATCCAATAATTTGCAATGCAGACCATCATAAACAACCAGAGGATCAAACTTTCGGATGCTTGACTGTAAAAAACCGAGATTGAGTGGATCAATTCTTTCTATATAATCATAAGAGTTTCGTTTGAATCGGTATTGCTCGAGATTGCGAAATGCAATTCTTTCCGTATATTTAAGTAAGTGTTCGAATCGAGCATATTCTTCAGTCTGCAAACTCTCGTCACTCCTAGACGGTCATGTGATAGCCGGCAACCATCGTCAGTAAGATGAACTATCACACGCCGTTTCGGCTGCCTCTGTGACATTGTGAAAATGCATTTCCGACATCTAGCTTAAATTGTTGGTGGCGTTAGCTCTTAAATCCAATAATTTGCAATGCAGACCATCATAAACAACCAGAGGATCAAACTTTCGGATGCTTGACTGTAAAAAACCGAGATTGAGTGGATCAATTCTTTCTATATAATCATAAGAGTTTCGTTTGAATCGGTATTGCTCGAGATTGCGAAATGCAATTCTTTCCGTATATTTAAGTAAGTGTTCGAATCGAGCATATTCTTCAGTCTGCAAACTCTCGTCACTCCTAGACGGTCATGTGATAGCCGGCAACCATCGTCAGTAAGATGAACTATCACACGCCGTTTCGGCTGCCTCTGTGACATTGTGAAAATGCATTTCCGACATCTAGCTTAAATTGTTGGTGGCGTTAGCTCTTAAATCCAATAATTTGCAATGCAGACCATCATAAACAACCAGAGGATCAAACTTTCGGATGCTTGACTGTAAAAAACCGAGATTGAGTGGATCAATTCTTTCTATATAATCATAAGAGTTTCGTTTGAATCGGTATTGCTCGAGATTGCGAAATGCAATTCTTTCCGTATATTTAAGTAAGTGTTCGAATCGAGCATATTCTTCAGTCTGCAAACTCTCGTCACTCCTAGACGGTCATGTGATAGCCGGCAACCATCGTCAGTAAGATGAACTATCACACGCCGTTTCGGCTGCCTCTGTGACATTGTGAAAATGCATTTCCGACATCTAGCTTAAATTGTTGGTGGCGTTAGCTCTTAAATCCAATAATTGGATTTAAGAGCTAACGCCACCAACAATTTAAGCTAGATGAACAGTAAGATGAACTATCACACGCCGTTTCGGCTGCCTCTGTGACATTGTGAAAATGCATTTCCGACATCTAGCTTAAATTGTTGGTGGCGTTAGCTCTTAAATCCAATAATTGGATTTAAGAGCTAACGCCACCAACAATTTAAGCTAGATGTCGGAAATGCATTTTCACAATGTCACAGAGGCAGCCGAAACGGCGTGTGATAGTTCATCTTACTGACGATGGTTGCCGGCTATCACATGACCGTCTAGGAGTGACGAGAGTTTGCAGACTGAAGAATATGCTCGATTCGAACACTTACTTAAATATACGGAAAGAATTGCTATTCGCAATCTCGAGCAATACCGATTCAAACGAAACTCTTATGATTATATAGAAAGAATTGATCCACTCAATCTCGGTTTTTTACAGTCAAGCATCCGAAAGTTTGATCCTCTGGTTGTTTATGATGGTCTGCATTGCAAATTATTGGATTTAAGAGCTAACGCCACCAACAATTTAAGCTAGATGTCGGAAATGCATTTTCACAATGTCACAGAGGCAGCCGAAACGGCGTGTGATAGTTCATCTTACTGACGATGGTTGCCGGCTATCACATGACCGTCTAGGAGTGACGAGAGTTTGCAGACTGAAGAATATGCTCGATTCGAACACTTACTTAAATATACGGAAAGAATTGCATTTCGCAATCTCGAGCAATACCGATTCAAACGAAACTCTTATGATTATATAGAAAGAATTGATCCACTCAATCTCGGTTTTTTACAGTCAAGCATCCGAAAGTTTGATCCTCTGGTTGTTTATGATGGTCTGCATTGCAAATTATTGGATTTAAGAGCTAACGCCACCAACAATTTAAGCTAGATGTCGGAAATGCATTTTCACAATGTCACAGAGGCAGCCGAAACGGCGTGTGATAGTTCATCTTACTGACGATGGTTGCCGGCTATCACATGACCGTCTAGGAGTGACGAGAGTTTGCAGACTGAAGAATATGCTCGATTCGAACACTTACTTAAATATACGGAAAGAATTGCATTTCGCAATCTCGAGCAATACCGATTCAAACGAAACTCTTATGATTATATAGAAAGAATTGATCCACTCAATCTCGGTTTTTTACAGTCAAGCATCCGAAAGTTTGATCCTCTGGTTGTTTATGATGGTCTGCATTGCAAATTATTGGATTTAAGAGCTAACGCCACCAACAATTTAAGCTAGATGTCGGAAATGCATTTTCACAATGTCACAGAGGCAGCCGAAACGGCGTGTGATAGTTCATCTTACTGACGATGGTTGCCGGCTATCACATGACCGTCTAGGAGTGACGAGAGTTTGCAGACTGAAGAATATGCTCGATTCGAACACTTACTTAAATATACGGAAAGAATTGCATTTCGCAATCTCGAGCAATACCGATTCAAACGAAACTCTTATGATTATATAGAAAGAATTGATCCACTCAATCTCGGTTTCTTACAGTCAAGCATCCGAAAGTTTGATCCTCTGGTTGTTTATGATGGTCTGCATTGCAAATTATTGGATTTAAGAGCTAACGCCACCAACAATTTAAGCTAGATGTCGGAAATGCATTTTCACAATGTCACAGAGGCAGCCGAAACGGCGTGTGATAGTTCATCTTACTGACGATGGTTGCCGGCTATCACATGACCGTCTAGGAGTGACGAGAGTTTGCAGACTGAAGAATATGCTCGATTCGAACACTTACTTAAATATACGGAAAGAATTGCATTTCGCAATCTCGAGCAATACCGATTCAAACGAAACTCTTATGATTATATATATATATATATATATATATATATATATATATATATATATATATATATATATATATGATAGTGTGAAAAATCGCTTAAAACTGTGGTCCAAAATTCAAAACTGGCTACCATTGATTTTAAATTAATATGTGCCTTTAAATAACTGAACTTCGATCATCAGTTCCATCAGTCTAATGTATCACTCCGAGACGCTCCTAACCACCCAGCAGTCATCGTCAGTCGGATGAAGTGGTTAGGGTGCGTTTCGACTGCTTTTGTGATAACTGTAAAGACACCAGCAATTCCTCACGATGCTAGACGAAACTCAGGTGCATAAAGCGTTTTTACTTGCTTGTTGCGTGTGTTGACCTTCTAGTTATTCTTTATAAGGCACAAATGCGTATGCGTTGGTTACGAGGCCACTGAATTTCTCACAGGATTCCGAAAGGAATACGTTAATAATATAAATTAGTAGTGCGAAAAATCGCTTGAAACTGTGGTCCAGGATCTAAAACTGGCTACGATTGATTTTAAATTCATATGTGCTGCTAAATAACTGGACTTCGATCATCAGCTCCATCAGTATATATAATTGTATATATATTGAATATACTATTCAATATATAATTGTCATACGTAGAAAAACAGGAATATATAGAATAGTTGTAGTTGCTATGTCACTCAAGGTGACTTTCGTATTGAAAACAAGCTACATAATCCTTCATTCATGACTTCCAATTCCATACACCCTGACTAATATCTGCGCCATTGCAACATACCTTTATGTTTCACCTCTTTCTGCCACATATTGGTATCCTTGGGCTCATCAGAAGGCTGACTTCTGAGTGCTTAATGATCAGATCAGTAAACTGAGTATTCGTATTTTGCACTGTATATGAATTTAAAAAATAACATTTTCTTAGAATTAAAGTTATCAATTGTTAGAATTTAAAATAAAGTTCAAATTTTATGATTTGATTAATAGATAATATACAATGTATCATAATTAAGATTGAAGGTCATTTGGAAGAACTTCTATATAATAAGGTTTCGTTCCCAATTCGTTTACACCATATAAAAGTAGCATCAAAAGCATGCTAAGGATGTATTTCCTCTGATGAAATTTGATTGTCTAGTGTAATATATTTAATTATTATCCATTCATGTGAAGAAAACCCTTTTGTACTAAATTAGTTTAAAGCTTACTAAAATCGTAAGTATTTATATTTTAAAAATTTATCTCTTTTCTGTGTTCTAATAATTCTTTTTTGTTATTGATACTGAAAACGTGTTTATATGAGTATTTATTTCAATTATCTTACAATATTTTTTAAAGTGTGCCTTAATTACTTTTAGTATTTTATTGATATTTAGGATAACGGGTTTTAATGTACATTTAAAAGCACGACATACAAACCTAGGTTTTATCGGATTTTTATTTAATTTTGGATTCCAATATAATATAGGTATAGTTTTATTATCTGATTCAATTTTTATACCCTTTTTATCCATTATAGAACAATGACTTTTAATAATTGTTTCTAAACTCAACTCACTACGTTCATATGTTGGATTTACATTTAAATCATTAGAATTAACCTCTTTCACTAGTATATCATAATAAAGCTTTTGCATATGAAGACAAAGTTATTACTAGCTTTATCAATAGTTGTTATTATATAGTTATCCTTTAATTTAGTAAGTTCTGTAAACATATCTTTATTAATTTGATATTTCCTTTTATAATTGTTTGTTATTTTCATTTTCTCTCTAATTTTATCTAATATATAAGTTTTTCAAATGTTTATCTTTGATGTATTTAAGCTTTTACTATTAATCAGCTTACCAGAGTAAGAATTTAAGTCAATAGCTTTTATAATAAAGCTATTTGCATATAAAGACAAAGTTATTATTTGCTGTATCAATAGTTGTTATTATATAGTTATCTTTTGATTTAGTAAGTTCTAAATACAGATCTTTATTAATGTTATATTTCCTTTTATAATTGTTTGTTATTTTCATTTTCTTTTCAATTTTATCAAATATATAATATTTCTAAATTTTAATCTTAGATGTATTTAAGCTTTCGCTATTAATCAGCTTACAAAAGTAAGAATTTAAGTCATAACGAATTGTAAATTATATTTTTATCGTTATTATTTAATTTATATTTATACCCTTTTGTTATCATTTTCCTTAATTCACCATTTTCAATTTATTCTAGATTATGAGTGCATATATGTTCATTTATTTTATCAAAATTAATACTTTTGCAATTGCATTCTGTTTCTTGAATGTTTCTAATATTATCGTTACATATTGATTTCAATTCTTTATTATAATTACAAATTTTTCGTCCTCATGTCGGGAACAGTTTAATTACCTTATTCTAGAAATATATTTACTTAAATCCGAATATTACATAATCTAACATTACGTTTGATGACGTTTATAAAATGACCTTACATAAGCTATTATAACAAAAAATCACTATAGTCTTGTGTCGGTAACTTATCTGAATTGCCTATGATTAATAATGTTTTCTATTTTGTACTGGTCTCTTTATTTAATTACGGTTTTCGCCTATAATTAAAGTCAATTTTTGTAAGTGCTTAATTTTTATTTTAATATTTTTTTTTACATTTTTATTCTCATGGAATATTATCTATTAATCAATTATAACATTTCCTGGTATTAACAATTTTTTCCAAGATTAAGATATTCCAATTTTTAAATTTATTTGCAGTTCAAAATATGTAGCTTCAATTAGGTTATCGGATTCGAGTGTAATGTTGTTAAGATTGATCTGGAATTTCGTGAGAGCATTAAAAATTGTAGTGCGATTTTATAGTTACATAAATCAATATTAATCAATATCATTTTTGCATATTCACAAAAATTTGTATCCCTTAAAAACACCTACTGATCGCATTGTATGGTTATCAAATATCGCATTTCAAATAAATTTTAACTGTATTATATAAATTTAGATAGTACTGAAAAATATTTGGACATGAATAATCCATAATGTGATAAGAAATTCTTGAAAATATGGTATTTTTATTAATATATCCAACATTAATACTATGAGAATCACTACTTGCAATTTATCAGAATATTGTATAAAATTATCTTATCTATGTTGCTATACCTGGCGAACACCATTTTTGAACAATGAATTTCTTTGTTAGCTTTTATTTATGCTGTTAAATCATTAACATTGCTTTGGCAATAATAACATTACTGTTTGTTGATTTTTTATATAAAGATATCCGATGAGAATATTAATTTTATGATAATCAAAAGACCTAGAATTTTATTTTCATTGACATTATTAAAATTAAAAATAGTTTTTAAAACGTAGTTACGGAAAAAGTGGAGTAAACTACTGTTATTTTTATAGTTCATGCTTATATAAAACACAGCTGTTTGAAATTCAAGGTATGATACTGATCTTTCCATTTATTTTGTAAATGCATCTATTTATTATCTTTTACTTAAAATTAAATTACTTAGTAATTAAATTAGTACATAAAACTACTGCATATCCGAATTATCTAGTAATTTTATTGAAGCAATAATTCTTCATAAATTAAATATATTTAAATATATAAATCAACAAAAGTTACAAACACAATGCTTCCAGATTAATCGTCCTTTTCAACCGAGTCGGCTGTCTCGGTTTTATCGTCCGTTGCACTATCATCAGTTGTTGTATCCTCATTGCTCTCGTCGTCTTCTATCGAAGTTTCATCATCGGATTCTTCTTCGTAAACACCTTGGGATGCAAACTTCTCCCTTTTTTAAGAATTAATAATTCATCAAACTTGTTTGAAAATAAGAAAAAATAATAGTAAAGTCGTAACCAATAATACATAGTTTCAGTATTTCTGACAGAGGTCATATTACCGGGAAAACAAAGTCCACAGGTCAATAATAACATGTCAGTAGAACAAATTAAATCAGCTAACTGAGTCTACGTATTGTTATATAATTATAAAATAAACAAAACATAATAATGCTAAATCAAAATTTAATAATTAAATAATAAAATTAATAATTGTTTTTAGATTTTCTATAATTTAAATCAAGTTAAAAAATAAAAATAAAAAATAAATATAAAATTTAAAATAAACGTCATTTTTATGAATTGACTAATAAATAACAGACGTTGTATCAGAATAAGAAATTAGAGGTCATCAGGAGGAACTGCTATGCTATCAGGTTTCGGCCCCTAACTCCTCTACCCAACATAGCAGCGGGGCCAAATACATGCTAATGATGTATTTCCTCTGAAATAACTATCTAGTATCTTATTCTAATGCAAAGTATATTATTTATTATCCATCCATAAAAATTTGCCACTTAAGAGTTTAAATTTATTCTTTATATTATTGTGTTGATTTATATATTTTACTATTTTCTGCTTGATGTTATTTTTATAGTAACCTAGTTTAAAATATGTATCTATTAAATTATTTAAATGATTTTGAAGAAAGCCAATATCATTACATATTGTCGCAATTCTTAAAATTTCATTATTTAATGTATTATATTTTATATTATATGGTATGCATGAATGCTCATGCAAAACTATGTTTTATGTAAATTTAAAAATGCTATCTTTACGATATAAATTAAAAGTAGTTTCAATTGATGTTTATTTAAAGCTAATATCATGATATATACTTTCTTTATCATTAATATTGGTTTTATTAAGAATAAGGCTACCTGGATAAATTTGTTCGCTTATTGAATAAAAATTGCTAGAATTAAATACACATATATCATCAATATATCGAAACACATATTTAATATCTTTATATAATTTATAAAATTATATAAAATTTCTCTAACCATATCATTGTGGTTAGATATGGTGAAGTATCTTTCAATCGAACACCATATTGATATGACAAAATTTTAGCGAAGAAATCTTCTCACCAGATAACAAGTTTCAAACTAGTCTCTTGAAAAGGACTATTGCAACAGTCGAAAATTTGTGAACAATAATTTTCTTTTTCTATTTCTCTCGATGTTTAAAAAGGCATGAACAATTAAATAGCATATCTACGTATCATTGGACAAGTCTCAAAATATTATTTATATCTCAATTTTGTGTATTGATCTCAAGGCATCAAAACTTAAAAATATGTTCTGGATCTTAAAACATTGGTTAATGTAGAGCAAGGAAATATTTATTGTATAAAATTTCAATAAAATTTTAAACCAGAATCAAAAATGATAAGATTAACAGCGAGCAAAAACAATTAATTTAAATAAAAACACATTTTCACTAACGCGAGTTCTGTTATTAAATAGATATTGTTGCTTATGCGGTAAATAAGGAATTTAATCTAAAAAGATCTTGCCAGTTATTCGACTTAGTTAATTCCTATTTATAGAAATCGATAATAGAAATTTTACAAGAATCGATGATAGACAATTTACAAGTCGATAATAGAAAATTTACAGGAATCGATAATAGATAGATTTGTCAACTGATATCATTGACAAAAATTATCCCATACATCGAAATTAATATTGACAATAAATATTGATTTTTTAACTATTTAAATTTGATTTAATTTTAAATTAAAAAATTTAGTTTAAATTATATACGATACTATTCACTACGTATTTATCGTAAATTAATATTTATACGAAAATATTTCGTAAATTGATTGTTTGTTGGTTATTCATTAATGCTCGTCAATGGAAGGTTATTCAATTGGGATAAGCACTAGCTCATATTTTCAATTTCTCATTTTCGCTTTCATTCGATTCCTAATTACCATCTCCCTTTCCTATCACATTTCTGAACTATTTAGCCTACTACATTTTACATTCTACGTTCATATACACCTTCTTTCGGTCGTTTTGTCTCTCTGCCCTTACCTATTTTATCCACCTCAGTCTTTTTGCCCCTTTATCCCCCTTTTAAATTTTATTTTTTGATCCGTTTTTTTTTCTATCCATTACCATTCCCCATTTACCTCCATTGTTTTCTTTTTTCTTTTTCTTCTATTTAAATTTTTATAAATGTTAATTTGCATCAACTACTCTATTTTGAAAAATAGAAATATTACAATTATTATTAAATGTGGAATTATTCTGGAGGGGGACCAACCAAACATAAGTTTATTTTTATATTTCGCTAGCTATTGCTAGTGAAAAGCACAAAAGGATTAGTTCAAATTTGTTCAATTCGTTCAAATTTATTCAATTTGTCCAAATTTTTATCGATTTTTCTTTCTCGTCAAAGAAATTCGAATAGAGATAATAACTACCGATCACAGTCATGTTGTTGCAACATTGGATTTTATTCCTTGTTTCTTAACGTGTTTAATGTCGAACTTTTGTCACTTGATTATAAAAGAGAACAGCAAAATTAGAACTGAAGTTTGCGTTATTCTATTTTGTTCTCGTTTACTCCAAGAAATAACAACGCTTTTCCTTAAACATGTACTAATAATAAAGATGTGTTACACATTTTACATGAAGGCACTGTGCATCTATGCAGTGGATTTTGTTATATTATAACGGTAATTGTTTTTCACAACCAAACTTAGTATTTATGTAGCGGAAGAATGTATTAAGAGCATAAGATGCAAATCCCAAAAATGGATTAGCATATCAGTACGACATCTAATCCGAGTTTTATTTTCTCAAAAAAGATAAATAATGACGCCGTAGTGACGATTTCTATTTTGACTGGTTATGTCTGCATTTTTTCAGCTAACATTTACTTTTCTAGTAATTTTGACATGTCTAACATAAAGCCAACTTAGAAACCAATGCTATCACCAGAATTATTAGATATTTCGTTTTTACAAGTAAAATGGCTTTTAATATTCGACAATTCTTCCATGATATTTTACGCCATAAAAAATTGAAAAAAAAAAGAAATTTATTTTTAAAAAAGAATTTTTATAAGTCAGTGCATTTTTATGAACTGATTAATTGATTATATACAATGCTTTAGAATAAAACTTAAAACTCATTAGAGGAACTGCTATGTTATCAGGTTTCGGTGCTCATTCCTCGACCCAACATAGCAGCGAGCCAAATACGTGTTAATAACGCTTTGATGAAATTTGATTATTCATAAAAATTGACTTTATTTTAAATTTCAATTTTTATGTTAACTTGATATAAGTTATATAATATTATAACAATTATTTATTATATAATTATTAAATTTTGATTTATTCATTTAACATTATTATTTTTATTTATTTATTTTTCATTTTTTAATTATATTAAATACATGGACTCAGTTAGCTGATTTGATCTAGTAATATCTTATTATAATACAGAGTATATTATTTATTACCCATTCAAAAAATTTTCAGCTTATTCTAATACTTTGATGATTTATATAATTTACAATTATCTGCTTAATGTTATCTTTATAGTATAGTTTAGAATATGTATCAATTACATTGCTTAAATGATTTTGAAGAAAACCAATAACCTTACTTAGTACGCTTTACTAAACTAGTACAAAGCGTACGAACATCGTAAGTATTTATATTTTAAAAATTTATCTCTTTTCTGTGTTCTAATAATTCTTTTTTTGTTATTGATACTGAAAACGTGCTTATATGAGTATTTATTTCAATTATCTTACAATATTTTTAAAAGTGTGCTCTAATTACTTCTTGTATTTAATTGATATTAAGAATAAGAGGTTTTAATGTACATTTAAAAGCATTACATATGAACTAGGTTTTATTAGATTTTTATGTAATTTTATATTCCCATATAAAATATGTATCTTTTTATTATCTGATTCAATTTTTATACCCTTCTTATCCATTATAGAACAGTGACTTGTAAGAATTGTTTCCAAGCTTAACTCACTACGTTCATATGTTGTGTTTACATTTAAATCATTAGAATTAACCTCTTTCATTAGTATATCATAATAAAGTTTTTTTTGCATATGAAGACAAAGTTATTACTAGCTTTATCAATTGTTATTATATAGTTATCCTTTAATTTTTTAATAAGTGAGTTTTGAATACATTTCTTTAATAATTTTACTGATACTCTTATAATTGTTTGTATTTTATATTTTATTTTTATAAAATTTTTCTTTTTATATTTCATTTTATATTTTTATCTGATATATTTATGTATATTATATATAATAAATATTAACTAATATATTATAAATAGATTGTTCACTGATTGGTTTCTGTTATTAATTAGTGAATAGAGTGATGTAAAAAAATATTCTATTTAAATATAGAATTTTCGATCGTTACCTGCTATCATCACTTGCTTCGTCAGGAGAAATATAATTTATTCTGAAGATAGCAGTTGACTAGTAATACATAAGAAAAAATATACTAATAATATTTAAGTTAAAATAAAATATAAAAAGAAAAAGAAAAAAAATATAATAAAAGTAAAACAAAATAACAAATAATATATAAATATATATTAAATATTAATATAATATATATTTGTTTATATATATCGAAATTTCCATAGTAATATTTCGATTTTCAATTACCATTCTGTATATATAGACTTGAAGATAATCTTGCAATAATCATCCTTGTGTTGAACCCTTCTAAACTGTGGTAGAGGATCTATAAGCACTCTCAAAATCTGGATCCTAGTGATAAGCTCAATAATCAAAAACCGGTCTAGGGATTTGATTGTGGCTGAACTGATGGTTTCCAATACCAGTAATGTCAATTTCCCTCGTTTACTTATTAGTACCACTATAATGTTGTTTCGCTTTGCGATCGAAGAACAGGCTTTAATAATATTTCTATAATATACTACCGAATCACTTTTGTGATCGCATGTGGACTTGAAGGTTGTCTTGTAATAATCATCCTTGTGGTGAATCCATCTAAATTGTGGTGGAGGATCATTAAACACTCTTAAAATCTAGACCCTACTGATGAAGCTCAATAAGCAGAAATCCTTATGGGGATTTGATTGCTGTTGGATTGTGATGGTTTGCAATACCCAGGTTTATCCGTTTATCTCGTTTTCTTATTAGTAACGCCTGCATGTGTGTTTTCAATGCTCTTTCACCATCATCCATAATAAAATAACCCATAAGAATCGCGTTTGTATCAGTCCACAGGAAATACGTAAAATACGATGAAATAATTGTTTAAATTGATCGATGGGGATTTATATCCCTAACTTTTTCAACAACTGAAGTAAAAGAATCATATGCACATATGCTAATTCAATGCGTGGCTCACAAAAAGTCTTCTAAAGTCAATATTCATATAATTAATTTGTTAAATTAATAAGATTTCGAATCAGCCAAGTATTGGCTCACTCATCATATATGTGCATGTGTGCTACAAGAAAATCATTAACAATATAATTTGACAATAATTACGATTTTTTAAAATCGTATGTTCATATTGGGTAGAGGAGTTAGATGCTAAAACCTGATAGCATAGCAGTTCCTCCTGATGACCTCTAATTCTTATGCTGATACAACGTCTGTTATTTATATTAGTCAATTCACAAAAATGACGTTTATTTTAAATTTCATTTTTATTTATTTTAACTTGAGCTAAATTATAAAAAATCTTAAAACAATTATTTATTTTATTATTTAATTATTAAATTTTGATTTAGCATTATTATGTTTTGTTTATTTTATAATTATATTAAATACATAGACTCAGTTAGCTGATTTGATTTAAAAATTAAATAATATTTATTGAAAACAATTATCACAGCAACCTAGGAGCATGATCTAATATTGGCTGTAACACATTATTTAGACAAAAAGAAAGAAATACAATGTCATTGTCGCAATTTCAATAAGCTCCTGAATTTTCCAATTGAGCTGATGTTGATCGTCGAAGCAGGAAGGATATTTTACACGTTAGCGATGAGATCTTTTATAGTAGGAAAACTCTTACGTTAGCTATAGTGTGTGCCTAATCATTAGTCTGTGCCCTCGTAGTCAGTCGTAGAAACTTGTTGCTCTCTATTACCTTTCAAGTAATAGATGTCATGATGAATAGTGCCAGTCATACGTACACAAGCTCAGCATCTAACAGCGATCTCTCAATAGTATACACTTTTATCAGCGAAGTCGTTTGTTTTTAAATAAATAAAGATTTTCTTAAATTACAGAACCATCGTCAAAGAGAAAAACAAACTAAGTTAAAAATAAATCATCCGCAACTCTATCTTAGACATACATGCTTGAATCTACATATCCTCTGCAACAGTGTCACGGCGTCAGATCCATAGGGATCTACCCCCCCCCGACCGCACCAGCGTGTCGCCGTCCAACTGAACTATTCGGGGTATCTCACCTCATAAGAGTTCGGTCGAGGCGGACTATGGTCGATAATCTCGAGATGAAGAACTTGAGAAACCTTGGTCTTTGCTACGGTGGACGTTCTCCAGAGAAGAAGACTAATTCTGAGATAGCCCAAGTACCCCAAAAGCGTACTTGGGGTTTCCCATTCAATGACATATGTTGGGTCCGTTTCAGAGCTCACCTAGCTCTCTTCATGATACGTTTAAGTCTATCCAGGTCAGCTTTCGCCGACCAATTATCATAACAATAAACCCCAGATATTTTAATCGACTCGTGAAGATGGGGAGTGGTTGAGGTTGCAAAATGGAAGAGAGTGTAGAGAGTGCTAGTCTCTTAAGTTTCTCTTCTGTTGCAAAAGCGCCATGAAAGATTACCACCTGCGATTTTTCATAGTTTAGAATAAGAATGGATGGGGATAACTGATTTTTTAATCTTAAAAAGAATCGGCTGATGTCCGAGACTACATCTTTGCACCTGCGTCCAGAAAACATAGCTGTGGTATCATCAGCATGTAGCACAAGATGTTGATCGCATTTGAAAGCCTTGAAGAGAACAGTGGAGCTAGCAAGATATAAGATAGAAGAAAGTGGGGGACCTTGAGGCACACCTGTAATAGGGTAGAATTGTTGTGCATCAGGGTCGTCTTCATAGTAGAACCGCTTAGTGTACAGCAATATCTCCATCCTGTTAACAATTCTCGCAGGCAGCCCGAGGGCCCTGAGAGAGGAGATATCAAAGGGAATGGACATGCGGTCAAATGCAGCGAAAAAGTCAAGAAGAACATCCATATAAAGCTGATGACTGTTATCCTGACAAAGCTGATGTACTTTATCAATTGCTGAACGAACCGAGTACCCTTTGACAAACCCATGAAAACTAGGTGGGATTAAGTTACGCCTACTTAAATGGCCGCGGATACTACGCGGAAGCGCTTTTTCGTAGATAAATATGTTAGAGTTTGAATCGAAATGGGCCGCAGGCCTTTAGGACATAAGACTGGACTAATCTTCGGTAAGAAAATTCTACAAATAATATTGATGCTAATAATATTATTGATGTTAATAATAATATTGATGCTAATAATATTCTACTATATCGAATGGCGATTATAGAAGCATTATGACGGCTACTTCACAAATACGGTCCAGAAGGTCACGGTCTTTGTAAATTTCCCCTGATCGGATGTAGACATTGGCTATGCTAATGCATTTACTGTTCTTTAACAAGTGATATAACTAAACAGGAAAGGGCTGGACACGAGCAATTTAGTAAGATAGATGACCTTAAGGAGCATTTAACTCGGGTTAGAAGATCTTGAGAAGAAGAGAAGTGTGGAGGGGCTACGTACGGAGTAGAGTGGTTGTTTATGTGCTTTGGGATAAATCGAGTAATATCTTGGGAAGACGGATAGACTGCGTCTCCTTAAGGACTATAACATCTGCATCGCTACCAAATAGAAGCCTAAGGGCCGAAGCACCTGCCGAATTCCACTGGAGAATATTCAATGAAAAATGCTCTAGAATACTTTTCATTGCGTTAGTGATACCAGAGGGACGCCCACCACATAGTCGGAACCAAAGGAGGAAAGGTAGCCCTTTCCGCTTCCGGTCACGACAGGTGATGCCACTCGCCAGCGGGCATTGTCTTCATCTTCCTTTGAGTTGGCCGCCAATTCCCATAATTGATTTTTTTCTCGCCAGCTTGAGAGGAGCTAATCTGTGTAACGAACAAAACCTCTTTTTCGATTTTGGGCATTTTCTGGTAGTGGTCATGGCATATGAAGTAGGGTGCTAAATCTCATTGAACTTAGACACCATACCCATAATTATCCCTTCCATCTGATCCATTGCAGCTTGATGCTTGGCATCAATGAGTTTAAGAATATCTGTGTCGGTCAATTTGTTGTTAGATGTAATTTGTGACATACATGCATTCGCGAAGTTTGCCGGTTTTCTTTGAGTTACATATTGTCTCTTTTTGCATGCTTTGAAAACGCTACATTTGCGGGACCATGCGGGGTATTCTCCCCCGAAATTTGTGCAATGTGGACCCTGGACGCATCTTTCTGAGTGCTCTTCAGAATTCCCATATACACCACAAGTACGTAGAAGTCTACAACCAGACTCCAAATGCCCCATTGATGGCATCTGTTGCAATGGGGGTATGCCAATGAATCAGTGTCAATTAGTAAAAATGATAAATTATACCTCGTAAAGAGGTTACTGATTTAGTGACATATAAAGCCTCGTCTACCGACGTATAAAAAATGCCACAGGAATAGGGTGGCCATTTTCCCTGTGATGAGACGTATGTTCTTAACATGATAGTACCTTTTAAGGGCAATAATATCTGCATCAGAAAGAAATGTTGGGATTTTGGAAATTTTTAGTTGCTTTTATCGGTCTAAGCGAGACCGAACCTGAATCTGTAAGGTTTTTTTGAAGAAGTTTAAGTATTCATTTGCCAAAACGGAAGAGCAGAAGGATATTCTGATTCCTGTTTCCAAGTATTTTATAGAATTGAAGATCACCCTTCCTTTATACTGCTCCGAGAATTTTCTCAGTAACTTGCCAAATAATTTATTCCTTTCTAATGGCTTCAGTAAATCAATACAGGTAAGGTTCGCTCATTTTGGCACAGGGGAGAGATCCCCCTCTTTGCTAGAGTCAAAATTGAAAGGCAAAACTGCACTTACCTTGAGTTCATCATTTGTGATTTCAGAAATTTGCATTTTCGAGAGTTCCTTCGATGTTCCGATATTGCTTGTCATCGCACTGTGTTTCTTCATCGTTTGTTTTTGACAAATCGCAATGAAAGCGCAATATAGTTGTTTGTCGCAATATTTTCGTATATGATCAAAAAAAATGTGCAACGAGAAAGCGTGTGTTGGAAGTTCAAAGAACTCTACTATCACAGCAAAATTCAACGAAAATGAGCTAGTAATGGACAGTTCATCTAACAAAGATAAGTTATCTTCAACCAAAATGGAATCTGTGAGTAACGATTTTTGTTAGCATGTTGACGGGGTACTACCCCCGTCCCATAACTACTGAATCTTTGTGTGATAAAAATACTTAAGCCAATGGAAAAGCACAATTATTTCAAAATATTCTTGAAAACTTTCGTAAATATACATGAGAACAGGGTGATATTTAACAATGTGAAGTTTTATGACTCTTTCATTAGAATCTCTTTTTCAACCCCTAATTATCTAAAAGAATATATGGTTTTCTTTTCTGAAAATTACAGTAACATCGGTTCTATAGAAATAAAACCAATCATGTCCACTCTAAAAATAATTAATTTCCCTCCTCAATTGGAGGAGGACTTTAATTTGTTGAACAATAAATTTACAATAAGCAACATAAGACAACTCAAGGGGAGGGACGGCTCATCCCTCCCAATCGCCTTTTGTTCGGCGGAAATGAGCCATGCCAGATTATTATCGAACAACAATAACAACCCCTTTATGGGATATAATTTGAAATTCGTATTAATAGACGAGGATAATCTAACTTACCCCCACTGTGGCGGATGTCATATGTGGGGACACTGGAAGTCCTCATGTGCCTCCCCCAGAAATGCGGGGTTTGCGGACAAGACACTTGCCCAGATTTTGTGGCGGGTATTAAATGTTCGGCCCTTGCGATCTGCACTAACTGCAAGCTAAACCACCCAGCGTGGTCAAGGAGATGTAAAGCTTTCAAAGCTTACAAGGCTCTGTTTGTTACTTCTCCTCCCAGATCCTTTGCTGCAGCTACTAACAAAAATGCTGACTCTGGTAAACTCTCCGATTCTGACATCATCCGTTTGATTGATTATAGCAAACGTTCTACATTAGCCTCCATGAAGGAGCTAGTCAAGAATTTGGTTAATTCATTCCTCGGGACGCCAGTTTTCTTGCAACTCCACCAATTCCAGCAACTAAGAAGAGGGGGCTTCGACCCCTAAAGTTCCACCCTTGAAAATGGGTAAGGTTCTCAAGGGCAGGTCTCAAATGGGAAATGAAGATAGTGTTACCCATGGGGCGTCACCTAAGGCTGGGGCTGGTGGTAAGTGGGGCAACCCCCTTACACCTGGCTCATTCTAGGTTGACAGTTCCCAATCCAACTAATTCATCACAATGGTGAGTAAGCCCGAGCCTTTTTCACTGAATATTATTCAGTGGAATTCGGGAGGTGCTTCTGCCCTTAGGCTTCTCTCTGGTAGAGACGCAGATGTTATAGTCCTTCAGGAGACGCGGTCTATTCGTCTCCCCCAGGACATTACTCGATTTATCCCTAAGCACATTTATACCCACTATACTCCGTATATAACCCCTCCTCACTCCTCTTCATCTCAAGGACTCTTGACCTTAGTTAAATGCGCCTTAAGATCCTCCCTCATTTTAAACTACTCGTGTCCAGCCTTGTCTTGTTTAGTAGTATCACTCGTCAAGAACGGTAAACGCCTCAGTCTAGCCAACGTCTATATTCGTCCAGGAGAGTTTCACAAGAAACGTGTCCTCCTGGATGGGATAATTGACGGCGGCTATGACATGGTACTAGGTGACTTTAACGACAGAACTGGTCGTTGGATTAATGCAGCTCTCCGCAGAGCAAGAACGGTTATCTTATACATAAACCACCGTCACCCACCTTTCTTTGCACATCAACTAATTCACTCCTAGACTTATGATTGCTACACCAGAAGTGGTTGCTTAAACCCTTCTGCACGGAGCAATCGCGTCAACATCTGTCCACCTCCCATGACCTGATTCGTTGGCGGATAGAAGAGGATTCTCTGCTTCGTAGAAGATTCCACTTTGATCCCATCAGGGTGGCTTTTTTCCGAGCAGCTATCCAACGCTTCCCCCGAATTGGCAATGAGAGTTCATGCGGATTTAATTCCTATATATCTTCGCAAGCCACCGCGTTTTTATCGACTACCTATAAAGGTCGCATTTTCAGCCCCACTCCGACAAAACTCAAGGTCTTAACTAAATTGCTGCATCTCCCTGACCTCTCTCCTTCCGCCAAACGGACGCTCTCGAATGAATACTGGCGTACCAGATACTGGTTCCAGCTGAGTAAGGATAAGACGAACATTGCTCGTCTTAACCCTTCTCAGTCTTCCTTCTGGAAGATATTCAAGAGAGAGAAGTTTGTTTGCTGGAGGGATAGAGCATCTGGGTGGATTGGTAGTATAGGCCTAGACAGAGTCTTGAAGGAGTCACTATCCCTACACAATAATGGAGCCACTCAATCACCACAACCAATCTCGCCTTGGGGAGACTTTAGGAGTAGAGATGTATCTGTTCCGGATATACTCAATGCCTGGGGGCCTCTTCCGGGCACCTCCAAAACCGTCGCTCCACTCTCTTCTCGTGTCTGTCAGCTTCTTGACAGCCGAACAAAGAAGGGAGGTGGCCGTCACAAGAAGTAAATTCTACTAATGTTGATGCTGACCCCATCCGTTGTGGCCAGCATCAACATTAGTAGAAGAATTTTTTTACCTAAAAAATATCCGGTCTCATGTCCTAAAGACCTGCGGCCCATCTCGATTCAAAATTCCCTAGTATCCATCTACGAAAAAGCGCTTGCGCGTAAAATCCGCGATCATTTAAGTAGGCGTAATTTAATCCCACCTGGGTTCCATGGGTTCGTCAAAGGTCGCTCGGTCCATTCAACAGTTGGTGAAATGCATCAGTTCTGTCGGGAGAATAGCCATCAACTTGCTATAGCTGTTTTCCTTGACTTTTCTGCTGCATTTGACAGCATCTCCATTCCTTTTGTGATCTCTTCTCTCAGGTCCGTCGGGTTGCCTGCAAGAATTGTGAACAGAGTGAAGATCCTGCTGTATACCAAGCGATTTTACTATGAAGACGACCTGATGCGCGTCAGTTCTACCCTATTACGGGTGTGCCTCAAAGTTCCCCTCTTTCTCCTATCCTGTATCTTGCTGCTTCCATAAATCTTTTCAAAATATTTAAACGCGAACAACGTCTTGTGGTGTACGCTGATAACACCACAGCCCTGTTCACTGGACACAAGTGTAAAGACGTAGTCTCTAACATCAGCCGTTTCTTTTTAAGATTAAAAGACCAGTTACCCATATCCAATCTTGTTCTAAACTCCGCCAAATCGCAGGTGGTTGTCTTTCATGCTCCCCTGCGACGAAGCAAAAACTTAAGAGACTAGCACTATCTGCTCTAGCCTCCATTTTTGCCTCTGATCCACTCCCTACCTTCACAAGTCGAGTAAAATACCTGGGGTTCACCGTTTCGGTGAACTGGTCGGCGAAAGCTGACCTGGATAGACTAAAACGTATCCTGAAGAGAGCTAGTTGGGCTCTGAAACGGGCCCAGCATCTGTCGTTGAATGGGAAAACTCAGGTGCGCCTCTGGGGCACATGGGCTATCTCGGGATTAGTCTTCTTCTCTAGAGGACGTCCCCCAGAGCAAATACTAAGGTTTCTTAAGCTCCTCGTCTCTCGCTTACCCAACATAGTCCGCGCCGACTGGTCTCTTCGGGGGGTGAAAGACCCCGGGTGGTTCAGTCGGAGAGCGGCGTGTTGGATTGGTTGGAGGGCTCAGATCCCACTGGATTTGAGACCTTAATGGGTTGGAGAAGACGGACGAAGATTGAGAAGATTTTCGAATAACGTTTTGTTCTTGTGACTGATCTTATTACTATGTATTATTTATTTATCCTGTTTTTCTTATATATTAATAAAATCTTTATTAATATTTATTATTGTATATGATCACATTCATTAATGCTAAAAAGTGCATTGTCGGAGCTTTCAAACGATTTCGTAAGTATGCAAAAATGCATGGAAACTCAAGCAATTTCTGCAAAACACAAGGGAAGTGGGTATTTGTTTGTTAATATATCCGTATTGGAGGAACTTCCTCCTATCAAGAAGGCTGTTAATATGATCATTATCACTCCAACAATTCCAATTGATCCTAAGGAACATTTTGACCGATTCCTAGGAGCATTTATTATGAAATATTCGACAAACAGGATTCTATTGAATTTTGCGAAAACTGTTGATAACACATACGGTATCTCCTTCGCAACGCTTGACCTGACCAAGGAGTTTCTATTATAGGTGGGAAACTCCTTCAAAAGTCAGCCCTCCATATTGTACAAGCCTATTCAGGTGACGATTATAATTTCTAACGTAATTACTGATCTCGATAACAATGATTTGCAGGTGCTGCAGAAAACATTCAACCTGCACAACATCTGGGTGGTTAGGGGGAGGAACGACACCCCTACAAATTGCATTTGCTAGCACGGACTTGGATACTGCGAGAACCCTGAGTAACTACCAAGTTGCAATTCGTTTATGTGGTGTAATCTTTGTTTTTCACTGATTGCTGAGGATAACATGACGTTCCCCCACTGCAATATGTGTCATTCATGGGGGCACTGGGGGGTCGTCATGCAAGAAAGACAAAATTTGTCGTATTTGTTCATCTACTGATTTTAAACATCCTGATATCTGCAAAGTAGCTCTCCGGTGCACTAATTGTGCACTCTCCTATCCCGCTTAATCGAAGAAATGCACCTTTTTTAAGGATTATCGGAAGAGATTTTCTTCAAATACTGACAGGCCATCTAACATTCAACATAAATCGAACTCTGTGGTATACAACGCTCCTCCACCACCGAGGATATTCTGAAAATCATTGAATTAAAAATCTCCGAACATATGAAATCGTTTTACTCAATGATCAAAAATTTAACAGACGCCATCTTACAACCTTTGTTGACTGTTTAGGTACCGACTGCCTCCTCGAACAAACGATCATCTTCTAAGAGCACGCATCCTTATAAGTTAAGCAAGAAAGGAGCAGCGTAGATATTTGTGGGAGATGATAAAGGTGCCCCTCTGCCCAAGGAGCGGCAAGTGGTTCCACTACTGAGGCATGAGGCCGAAAGGGTCACATTCCCCCTCTGGACTTAATTAATGGATTGATGTACCTTCTAGTGACACATTTGAATGAGAAGTAATTTCGATCCGTTTTGGCTGAATATCATTCAGTGGAATTCGTGAGGGGCTTCTGCCCTTAGCCTTTTATCTGGACGAGATGCAGATGTTATAGTCCTTCAGGAAACTAGATCTATACGGTCTCCCCAGGACATTACTAGGTTTATTCTAAAGTACATAACCTCCCACTTTACTCCGTACATAACCTCACCTTCTTCCTCTTCTCTAAAAGGTCTTTTAATCTTAGTTAAGTGCCAGTTAAGATCATTTCTTCTTTTAAATTAATCTTGTCTAGCCCTGTCTTGTTTAGCGATAACACTCTGGAAGAATGATAAACGCATCAGTATAGCCAATATCTATATTCGGCGGAAGAGATTCACAAGAACCTGACATCCTGTACAGTAAATCGGATAGCGACTATGACATGTTACTTGGTGATTTCAACGACAGAACTGGTCGTTAGATTAATGCAGCATTTCGCAGATCTAAGAACGTATATTTTATACATAAACCACTATCCCATATTTTTCATTGCACAAAACCAAATTCGCTCCTCGGCATACTACTGCCCCACGAGAGGTGGCTGCTTAATCCTACCTGTGTTGAGCAGTCGCGCTAACAACTGTCTACCTCGCATGACTTACTTCGCTGGCGATTAGAGGAATACATTGTTAAGGAGACGGTTTCACTTTGATCCAATCAGTGGTTTTCTTCCAAGCTGCGATCCGACTCTTCCCAGTTGTTATAAATTGGAGTCTGACCCGATTTAATTTATATCTTTCTTCGCAGGCTACCGCGATACTTTCTACCACCTATAAAGGTCGTTTGTTCAATCCCATTCCAACAAAACGCAAGGTCCCAGCTAAAACGCTAAACCTTCCCAATCTCTCTGGTTCCCTCAGGCAGGCATTTCAAAGAATGCTGGAGCTCTAGATATAGGCTTCAGCTGAGTAGGGATAGGACGAGCATTGCTCGTCTTAATCCTTCACAGTCTTCCTTCTGGAAGATATTCAAGAAGGAGAAGTTTGTCTACTAGAAGGAGATAGCATCTCAGTGAATTAGTAGCATAGGTCTTTACATGGTTTTGAAGAAGTCACTAACCCTACATAATTATGGAGCCACTAAATCTTCCCAACCAATCCCGCCTTGAGTGACTTAAGGAGCAGGGATTTATCGGTTACCGATATCCTGAATGGTTGGGGTCCATTTCAGGGCACCTCAAGATCTTATGCGCCACTCTTTTATCGTGTTTGTCAGCTTTTGACAGTTGATTAGAGAAGAGAAGTCGCCATCACTATGCTGTTAGCCTCATCATCGACGTGGTCGGCATTTATATTAGCCGCAGAATATTTTAAGCAAAGAAGATATATGTATCATGCCATAAAGATCAGCGCCCTATTTCGATCCAAAACTCTCTCATCTCCATCTACGAAAAAGCACTTGCGCGTATAATTCGCGATCATCTAAGTGGGCGGAACCTAATCCCACAAAGTTTCCATTCGGTCCATTCGGCAGTAGGGGAGGTGCAACGGTTTTATCGGGAAAACAGTTATTAGCTCGTTATGGCTATCTTCCTTGATTTTTCCGCCGCATTTGACCTTATTATCATCCCCTTTGACTGTACGTTTAATTTCATATTCAAACCAAATTGGAATGCGGGTTCTCCCCTTATTATGTTGAATGGGTGAGAAGGTTATCAACTCGAGCAGCGTACATTTGAAATTGTTTCAAACAAGTTTGGTGACAACGATAATAGAATTTGGCCATGTTACCGTACGAAACAGATATTTCATACCAATACAGTTTGTCTTTATTTAATTGATTAGTGGAGTTATAATGATTGAGCAGGTGCATTCCAGCAAAACCACTATATCAATCAGACTATTGTCACTGGAGTTGATTGCTAGACAATAATATATGTGTTTAATAATGGAGGTATCAAGCCATAGACAAAGATCAAGCAGAAATATACTTTGTCCACGAGTTCGTGTTAATTGGTGAATGCGCTAGATAAGGTTGTTTATCATTGATGCTATTGAGCCGGCAAGCGCAGCTGACTCGCAGTTACAACTAGGTTAAGATACAAATTTACCAAGTCAACAGATGACATTAAGGTCGCTGAATACAATGGATGAATATCCATATCTTGAATGCATTCGCAATGAGTTACATATAGACTGTGGAAGAGCGAGGTGATCGATAGAATATACCAACAATGAAATGATGATTCTCGTGAATCTTAGTTTAACCCAAATATACTTATAGATGCACCGTGTTAGCGAATACATCGATCTGTCTTAGCGATGGAGAGTTTCGAGCATCATCGTAAAAATCCAGTGATTAAACTCAATCTGACTATATAATCGCAGCTTTGTTGCTAATAATCAAATGATTAACACATTATTTCAAGGTTAAATTAAAATTTTATTGCTGTGACTTTTAAAATCAGGCTGCTCTGACGTATGTTTAGAATTTTCTATATAATAAGTTTGTTTGCATTTTCAGATGATTTACGTGTTTAAATAAAATCGAAGTAATATATATGATCTATCACGCAATTACTAAGAAGGTAATCGGCAATGCGATTTCAGTAAGTAATACCTTACATATTCTACATCTCGTATTACCATTATGTAATCAGAGTACAAATAAATTATTCTACTAAAGCAAACTATAAAAATGGCTGTTTAAAAAATAAATTATCTATCGCGTTTATATGTGCCTCTGTCTTTTGATTGACCAATTCTTGTTTGGATCAGATTGCCAGATAAAGAGTGATGTTAATACGCCATCATTTGAAGCACCCACTTTGATTGCCTTTAACATTTTTCTTAAATAACATTTTCATCGCATATGTAAAAATATAACCTTTTTATGAAAAATATGCCGGAATGCTTTCCTTAAATTTTCAATAAAAAATATATTTCTCTTATTGCAAAAGAAATATTGAATTTTATAAGCTATCTGATCGTTTATGTAATTATCATTATTCAAGATCTTAGTTAAGAGTTATCTGTTATAACATTTGGATTTCTCAAGATAATAGTGACTTTAAATATAATTTGTGTTAAGAATATTTAACATTAGAATTTAATCAAATAATTAAAACTATAATTAGAATTTAAATGAGAAGAAAGATGGCAAAAACCATCGCAAAATTTGTTTAATTGAATATTTCGATGCCTAGTTGGCATCAGCTTCAGCAATTGTAATTTGCTTTTTAAAAATTTATAAGTGTTCAAGCAAATTACAATTGCTGAAGGTGATGCCAGCTAGGCATCGAAATATTCAATTCGATAAATTTTGCGTGCGTTGGTTTTTGCCATCTTTCTTCTAATTTAAATGTTATACGCAGTCACATACTGTGAGCCTTTCCAGTACTGTAAGCCTTTCCACTTGCTCCTGTATTGCTCGAACTATACATGAGAAATTGGGAAAATTATTTGTCAATGATATTGATGGAGTTGTCGGGTGGTTTCATTATGTTGACTACGTATTTTTGATTGCTTAGAGTAGCGTTACACAGGATTTCCTTACCCATACGTTAAATTCTAAGGATTCTCGAATTCAGTGGTTCATTTCTCCTAAATCTGACATAGGTATACATTTTCAAGATGTCTTGTTTAAACGGGCTGATTATTCTATACTTCAAACAGATGTCTATCTAAAAGTTTGTGCATAGCCTGATATGGTTTCGTGGACCTCAAATGTTCCGACTAAATGGCTGATTTGCGCATTCTACGTCACATTACCTGCGTTGCAGGCTGATCTGTTCTAACTGTCATTTATTTTGTGAAAGAGAAAAGGCTATTACACATAGTTAACTAAAAAGTGGTTTTCCGTTTTGGGCTATCAAGAAGGCTAAGTTTAAATATTTTGCGCATATAAATATAGTCTTTGGTCCTGAAAAGAAACTATATCATATAGGAATATCTTTTGATAGTAGCAAGTCGAATTCAGTTTTTTAAAGTTTATTAACAATATCATAAAAATAGTGGTGGTGATAATAAAGTGTACATTTTTAACAGAAAATTGACTAAGCTTCACAACTTATTTAAACGTAAACCTGATTTTAACACAGATGATTCCGTGTAAAGAATGTGAACAGGTATATGTTGGTCAAACCGGTCAAGGTTTGGTTAAACGTAATAAACAGCATAATTATAATGTACATAAGGGGGCACTTCTAGTGCTGTTGCTCAGCATTTTGTGAGTTTGAGTCATCCAATTCATTTCAAAAATCCATCTATTTTATCAGTTTAAAATAACTTGTTATCTCGCATTATTCAGGGTGCGTATTTAATTTAAAAAGTACCTAATTTAATGCTTAATAATAAATCCGATTTAAACCTTAAATTATAATTAATTATTCTAATATAAAATTATTTTAATTCTTCAATTCGTTTGCTTCCTCATTGTTCTAATATATTTTGGTTTAGATTAAATTACAATTAATTACTCTATTATTACATTATTTTAATTATTCATTTCGTGTTTTTATCACTTGTTTTATAATTTTATTTTTATTTTGTATCTTTTGTCTGCTTTAATAATAATAGATTTTATTAATAGCAAAAACATAAATGTGGATAATGTCAAAAATGTCAAAAATCAGTTATAACAGAGAAATTTTTCTTCTTTCATCTTTAACTCTTCTGTCTTCAATTCCTTTTTATTTTTATGGCCTCAAATCTAGAGGGATCTGAGCCCCCCCCCAACCGATCCAACACGCAGCCTTCCAACTGAACTACCCGGAGTGTTTCACCTCCCGAAGAATATAGTCGGAGCGGACTATGCTGTGTAAACGCGAGACGAGGAGCATAAAAAACCTTAGCCTTTGCTCTGTGGGACGTCCTCTTGAAAAGAAGATTAATTCCGAGATAGCCCAAGTGCCCCAGAGGCACACTTGGGTTTTCCCTTTCAACGACAGATGCTGAGCCCGTTTCAGGCCCTACTTAGCTTTCTTCAGGATACGTTTGAGTCTATCTAGGTCAGCTGTCGCCGACAAGTTCACCATAACGATGAACCCCAGGTATTTTACTCGACTTGCGAAGGTGGGAAGTGGTTCAGAGGCAAATATGGAGGAGAGCGCAGAGAGTGCTAATCTCTTAAGTTTTTGCTTCATCGCAGGGGAGCCATTAAAGATGACCACCTGCGATTTGGCGGAGTTTAAAATAAGATTGGATATGGGTAACTGGTCTTTTAATCTTAAAAAGAAAGGGCTGATGTCAGATACTACGTCTTTACACTTGTGTCCAGTGAACAGGGCTGTGGTGTTATCAGCGTACACCACAAGACGTTGTTCGCGTTTAAATATTTGGAATAGATCAATAGAGGCAGCAAGATATAAGATAGGAGAAAGTGGGGATCTTTGAGGTACACTCGTAATAGGGTAGAACTAAACTGACGCGCATCAGGGTCGTCTTCATAGTAAAATCGCTTGGTATACAGCAGGATCTTCACTCTGTTCACAATTCTTGCAGGCAACCCGACGGACCTGAGAGAAGAGATCACAAAAGGAATGGAGATGCTGTCAAATGCAGCAGAAATGTCAAGGAAAACAGCCACAACTAGATTATGGCTATTATCCCGACAAAACTGCTTCACCTCACCAACTGTTGAATGGACCGAGCGACCTTTGACGAACTCATGAAAACCTGGAGGGATCAAATTATACCTACTTAAATGGTCGCGGATTTTACGCGCAAGTGCTTTTTCGTAAATCGACACGACGGAATTTTGAATCGAAATGGGTCGCAGATCTTTAGGGCTAGAGCAGGATTTTTTCTTAGGAATAAAAACACGTTTACTAATAGTGATGCCCGCTATATCGGATTGGGAGGCTAAAAGCATTGTGACGGCCACCTCTCTTCTCTGATCAGCTGTCAAAAGCTGACAGACCCGAGAAGAAAGTGGAGCGACGGATTTGGAGGTGCCCGGGAGTGAACTCCAGGAGTAAAGGATATCTGTAACAGATATATCCGTACTCCTGAAGTTACATAAAGGCGGGATTGGTTGAGGTGATTGAGTGGCTCCATAGTTGTGTAGGGCTAGTGACTCCTCCAAAACTTTATCAACGGCTACATTCCCTATCAACCCAATGCTCTATCCTTCCAGCAAACAAACTTCTCCTTCTTGAAAATCTTCCGAAAGGAAGACTGAGAAGGATTAAGACGAGCAATGCTCGTTATATCCCTACTCAGCTGGAACCTATATCTAGTGCTCTAGTATTCATTCAAGAAAGCCTGTCCGGCGGAAACAGAGAGATTAGGGAGGTTAAGCAGTTTCGCTAATACCTTGAGTTTCGTCTGTTTGCTTTAAAAATTGGTGATGTTCAATTTATGTTGTATGCATTTTTTGTTTTGCGGGGCATATCAATGCTTGTACTTTTGCATTAATGTTAAAAAACTAAATTTTGTGAACATTTTGTAGTAATTCTGACTCTGATATCAGGAGCTATCGAAATATTGATTTTTTTTTAAATAGGGGGAATTATTTTCTTTGCTTTGTTAAAACGATATAATCTAATATGGAAGAAGATTATGTATTTACTATTAATTTTTTAAAAAATATATTTGTTGAAAACACTTTTTCATGCATAATTTGCAGTTTATCACTCCAAGGTTGTTAAGGACTTTTATGAGGATTTTAATATAAAAATTCTTTTATTTACCTACATATTTGCTTGCACTTTACCTCATCGAAAATGTCTTTGGTCAATAAAGGCCAAATAGAATTCGATGAGATCACATGTTTGTCCTTATTGGTATTTAAGTGGAGCATTGAATGTTTGATTAAATTATAAACTAAACAATAAATATGTAAAAATAAATCAATAAAAATATTAATGTGTAATCAGTAAGTCAAAATTTAATAATTAGATACAATAAATAATTATAAATAATTGTTATAAAATTTTATATAACTTATATCAAGTTTTTATAACAAATTAAAATTTAAAATAAATGTCCATTCGTATGAATCTACTAATAAATAACAGACGTTGCATCATAATTAGTATTAGAGGTCATCGGTAGGAGCCTTTATTCTATCAGGTTTCGGCCCTTATTCCTCGACCCAACATAGCAGCGGGGTTAATCACATGCTAATGACGTTTTTCCTTAAATAGTTGCGATTCTTAAAATTTCATTATTTAATGTATTATATTTTATATTATATGGTATGCATGAATGCTCATGCAAAAATATGTTTCTTGTAAATTTAAATATGTCATCTTTACGATATAAATTAATAGTAGTTTTAGTTAATGTTAATTTAATGTTCATATCTAGATATACACCTTCTTTATAATTAATATTGGTTTTGTTAAGAATAAGGCTTTCTGGATAAATGTGCTCACTAATTGAATAAAAATTATTAGAATTAAATACACATATATCATCAATGTATCAAAACATATATTTCATATATTTATATTGTTTAGATTTAGTTTTTACACAGTTATGAACAAATTCATATTCTATAAAGCTTAAAAACAAGTCAGCTATAATTGGGCTACTATTACCACCCATTGAAACACCTTTTACTTGTCTAAATATAGATGTCCCTACTTTTAAATAATTTTGATTTATCAAAATATTTAAGGATTCTATTAATTCAATTTTATCCATATATTTATATTTACTTGATGGTTTAATTTTTGTTAGATATGGCGTTATAATTATTATAACATATATATGTATATCTTTTTCCGAATATAAGATTAATTAATTTTACTAACGCTTCTTTAATATCTACTAAATCTAGATTTGTATATAAGAGTACTAAAATCGTATGTATTTATATTTTGAAAATTTATTCCTTTTGTCTGTTCTAAAAATTCTTTTGTAGAATTAATACTGAAATAGTGTTTTATACCAGTATTAATTTCGATTACCTTGCAATATTTTTTAAAATGTGCTTTAATTACTTTAAGTATTTTATTCATATAGACAGAAAGTGGTTTTAATGTACATTTAAACGCACTACATATGAACCTAGGTTTTATTGGATTTTTATGTAATTTTGGATTCCAATATAATATAGGTATAGTTTTATTATCTAATTCAACCTTTATACCCTTTTTATCCATTATAGAACAGTGACTTGTAATAATTGTTTCAAAACTCAACTCACTACGTTCATATGTTGGATTTACATTTAAATCATTAGAATTAACCTATTTCATTAGTATATCATAATAAAGATTTTTGCATATGAAGACAAAGTTATTACTAGCTTTATCAATAGTTGTTATTATATAGTTATCCTTTAATTTAGTAAGTTCTTTATACATATCTTTATTAATTTGATCTTTTCTTTTATAATTGCTTGTTATTTTCATTTTCTTATTAATCTTATCAAATATATAATCTTTCCAAATTTTTATCTTTGATGTATTCAAGCTTTCGCTATTAATCATCTTTCCAAAGTAAGCGTTTAAGTCATTATATAACGAATTTTAAATTTTATTTTTGTTATTATTATTTGATCTATATTTATACCCTTTTGATAGCATTTTCCTTAATTCACCATTTTCAATTTATTCTAGATTATGAGAACATAATCAATATGTTCATTTATTTTATCTTATTTTATCTTATTTTATATTTATTTTATAATATATGTTCATTTATTTTATCAAAATTAAGAGTTTTGCAATTGCGTTCTGTTTCTATAACGTTTCTAATATCATCACATACAGTTTTCAATTCGTTATTATAATTACAAATTTTTGGTCCTATTTGTCGGTAACACTTTATGACTTATTTTAGGAATATATTTACTTAAATCTGACCCTATTTTTTCTTTACTTTTAGAATTATTTAAAAGTCCGGCTATATTTATGTTATCTATACATTTATTAATGAAGTTTATGGTTAATGTATATTTTCTATTGTTATTATTAACATTTATTGTACGATTATAGTATTTTGTATTACAATAACTGTCTATTATACAACTTAGCCTATCATAGTCGTTAATTAATTTTTGATTTATTGAACATATGATATCTTTAGAAAAACTTCTTATATTTACATAAAGATCTTTTAGCTTATTATCACTTAAAAGTTGTTTTAATATTTCTAATCGTTCATTTATATACATATCTTTTTTAATATTTTTAAGTCTATTTTTCTTATATAGTTATTGCAGTGACAAAGAAGCAGAAAAAATTATCCCTTATTTGATAAAAATTCTATATTTCGTAAGCTCCTGTTATCATCAGGATTACAATTGTAATCCTGATGATAACAGGAGCTGTCGAAATATAGAATTTTTATCAAATAAAGGATAATTTTTCCTGCCTCTTTGTTCCTGTAATAACTATATATTTGAAATGGAAGAAGATAATGGGTTTAGTGTTTATTATCTATGTTTCTTATTCCTTTTATCGCCATGACTTCTTGGCTTGCGTTTAACCGGATTATTTTAATATAGTTGTTTATTATTTACTATACTACTTCTGTCAATTTCTTGTACCACGTCATTCAATCCTAATGGGTACATGGAATTAAGCGTTTTAATCCAACAATCTTCTTTTTCTAATAGTTTTTGATTTAATATTGAAATGTTTTCTTCGATAATATGTTCTAAAATAAATAATTTACAGTTTTTCATATCATGTCCTATTAATCTCATATGTTTATGAAATATAGTTTGACTATTATACTGTATATTATATATGCTGCCTAAATACATATATAATTGTATTAGATACACTACACATGCTATATTGCAGTTTCAATAATTATTAATATTTAATGAAACACATTTGTTTGTCGTATTACTTACAATACAATTATTATTTATAACGTCACAAACTATACAATTTTTTGCTACTTTAAGAAAATATAAAATTAAAATCTTTAGTACTTCGTATTTTTCCAATCTGGTTGAGTACGTGTAACTTTTGTTAAGTCATAATTTTAAACGTTGCTTTTTCAATGTCTCCACCTAGTTTAGTTGACTCAGACTAAACTTACAACGGGCCATCTAGCAGCATCTGACAGGGGGCTGCCCTGCTTAAGGCGGTTGCAGGCTGGAACAAGATCTATAAAGATCTACCACCTTCACTCCACGCGCTACGCGACCTGACTATTGGCCTTTACCAGGTCTCTTAAACGTAATCGTTCACTCCTGAAGGTCGTAGATCTATTCTTGAATATTATTTGAATATTCAAGAATTCGTGAACTATGCTTTGAATATCGATTTGTTTTTTATTTTTCTCCTTTTTCCGATCGTTTCGCTCGCGGAAAAACTTCGCTCAACTGGCTATTCTTGGTTTAAAAAAATATAAATACTTGCATTCCAAATGAATACCAAAAAACTAAAAATAATGACATGAAGCAAACATTCCAGTCAACCTATTTGTTGTGGTTGACGTCTTTTTTAAAATCAAAGTTCTAGATCCAGAATTCTAGATATAAGTGAACGTGTCAGAGATATTGATGTTTTGAAAAAATTCAACCAATTACATCCAGATGCGGCAAAAACGGACAATAATTTATATTTAAACATAAAAGTTAAAAGATTAAGGAACATCACATTGTCAGATTTACGGATTTAAGTGTAAACGATATAATAAAAGCACTAAAACAACTCACGGAGCAGCCGGACCTTCGGGAGCAGAAGAAATATGGAAGTATATGCTTTGCTTATTTGGAAAAGAATCAATGTCCTTAGCGGAAAGCTTCGCTAACTTTGCTATTCAAATTTAATCAAAAATACTTGTTTGAAGATTTGGAAGCCTACACTGCGTGCCGGTGTATACCACTTGAGATAAGTGCATGGCGTTAGACCGATTAGTAGAGTAGAAACCGTTTACCAAATAATTAGCAAAGGTTTATTAAAAGTTATAAAATCAGACATAATGTCGATTGCCAGAACATACCATTAATGTGGTGGTCAACGATGTGGGGCTGGAAGACCGTGCATTCAATTCGACACATACAATAATCTAAACTTTAAGAGATTCTCTTAACAGATGCAAGTAATACATTCAATCTTATTAATCGAGACTTACTAATGCCCATCATTGCGAATAATTACATGAAAAAAATAAATATGTAATGCCATTGATGAATGATAGAAACAAGTTTTAAATTTAGTTCAATACAATTCCGGTGGAACTATATCTTACACACATGCAAAACTGAACAATATTGGTTCACAAGAATGTCTAATATAATATTCAATATACTGATGCTAGAGAATCTTGGAAAATCTGATTTTAATTAGCAACACAAATCAATCTTATGCATAGCATTTAGTCATGGATGGATGAGTATATACGATCCTACAAGGCATTGCCTTGAAGAATATGAAAGGTCTCAAATACTTACTAAGCTGTTAATGAAAAATGATTTCAGTGATGATATGTATGAGCTTGAGTTCAGAATTGCAAAGTATATAAAAAGAAAGAGTTGGAGAAGAGAATAAAATTTGGAAGAAGTAATTTTATCAGTAGACAATGACACTAAAAGTGCATTACGAAACGTTTAGAGCAAAGGCTAATCTTCCTGATTAAGCTCTTGACTATTCATTAACCCATATAACAACTTCAACCAAATTTAAAAATTGTTCTTACCATTAAAAAAATGATTTATTTTAACGTGTCAAATGCGTGTAGGCGCACGCTTACATGACCACAACAACAAAACACAAAAATCTAAATCATGTCTAGGAGGTGGGTACGGAGGCGGTATTTGAATGCAATAAAGAAGGGAGCGCGGCGGACGTCGAGTGGGAGCTGATTCCAGGCGAGTGGGGCGGTGACGGTCTTTCTACCATAACGAAATATCATTTTCATCTTAACAAACAAGCTTTTCAAGATGTAGTTGCTGTTCAATACGGATGAAACTGGAGTGGAATCTCATCTTGATGTAGTTGCAGACATACATCCCACATGTCACACTCATTAAGCTTCAAAATTGGAAGGCATAAAATTATTCGTTACAATGTAATAAGAGATTTATTCCTTTAAATTCCAAACTAAGCAAGTTGCAATTCAACATTAGAACCAACATTGCAGTCAATTCCTGAATAAATCAAATTTGAGACAACGACGACAGCGCGCAATTAAAATGCAAGACTGTACATTCAGTGTAATGCTATCTTATTGGCAGAGTACCAAATGCTTATGCTCACCACAAACAGAGAAAGTTTGCCAATTATGCAGAAAAAGTACATCTAATTGAAGGATCAGTATTTCTGCCCATTATAGTCTAGACATGTTCGCCATGTGTGATGCAGCGTTTCGTTTATTGCATAAGATAGTCAGAAGAGCTTTAACAATACATAAACGGAATTATGATGATATAATTTGGGAGATATGGTGTATGATTTTGGTAAATTTGGCCAGGGCAATTTTAATCTGCTTGAGAAGATATGTACAAACGACCACACAAACGTAAGAAGAGCACACCCGATGAAGGGTACTAACTGAATTTCTTTGAAACGCGTTTGATTGAATTATTATTAATTATATTTATTTATTAAGTATGATTTATTATTAAAATGATCTCAGTTACACTATCCGAAATGTTTGAAATATCATGACTATAATTATTTTCTTATTTTAGTTGCCTTCGGCCGGAAACGTATCTTCGACAATGGAGAGGAGGTCATCCACAAATGGAAGTAGTGATCTAACTCAAAGCATTCTATTTTCGTCGAATGATACTCATATTATCAGTAAAACGTACCTATCATTCGTTTAATAAATCGTGATTAGACTAATTTATTTAATTACTCAAAAATTATGTCGTAAAATACATTAACGATTTAGCGTTCATGCTTAAGCTGATTTTTTATTGGTATTTTTATATAAAGTTTTATAATGCCGAATAGTTAAACTTGCGTACAAGCACTTAACTTACTTCTAAATTTCGAATTTGCCATATTTTTAAAAATTATTTAATTTTCAAGAATTTATAATAAATGTTTTAGAGATTCTTTTTAAATTAAATTTTTGCACGTAAAGTGTATTTTCCAAACGTATTTATGTTATATTATATTATATATCAAAGGTCCTGACCTAATTGACCGTCGACCACAAAAATCAGAAAGAAAAAGAAAGGAATAAGAAAGTCTCAACAAATTCCTTGCTTCCAAGCTACTTGTTCCTTACCAGTCGCTCTAATATAACCAGTTAATTGTCATTGTATGTTCTCAATTCAACTTTGGTCTTCTGAAATATATACGGTCGTGCAATTTGCTCAATGCTTCTTTTGATAATTTTTCTAACTCCTCCAATAGGACGTTTCCATGATTATTTTGGTGGAGCAAGAAACGTTATTTTAGGCAGTCGGTTGTCGTCCATCCTTAATATGTGACCAACATACATCCAAACGTATAACAAGATTGTCAAGTTTCATAGTTGTTTTAAACACTCATATCTGACTTTAATTACAATTTTTCAATTTATTTATCATTTGACAAAAAAATAGAATATAGGAATAAATGTGCAAACTTAAAATTCAATGCGAGAACATGTCCTTTTAATATTTTATGCTAATTCAGATATTGACTAATATCTAGCATAGATCAAAGAGTATAGTTTTTGCATAATAACTATTTCATCTTTACTTTTAAAAGAATTTGGTTAGTACAAAATTTATTAGACTGCTATTTAGATAGTCTAGTGTCCATATAACCTACTAATAATAAAGAAAGACTTTCTAGATATGAACATCGAAGTCAATAGGTAAAACATCTTTATTAACACACCGTAAAAATGAAATATATTAGTTTGCGAAAAATACATTTGATCATGATAGTATTGCACACCAGATACTCTTAAGTTTAAGAGTATCTGGTGTGCATTTACGTATTAATAACATGTATTACTATATTGGTCCCTTTAAGGTCATTTAAATTAAGGTCCGTTGAGACATTTTTTAAACTCGGATATGTTAAGGATGAAATTAATCAAAATACGGGGTAAATATATGTAAAATGCTGCAAGTAAAACGGGTAAGTGCATGACTTTGAATTTTTTATTTACAATGGAAACATTCGTTTGATTAAAAATCGTAAAAAAATTCCAACTTCGCAAATAAGTATGGCGTCTTTATTATATCCTATGGGGTCATTTTAAACACAAAATCAGCATATATACTGATTCAAACTCAAACTATTGCATGGGCTTATTTGAAGAATACATAATATTGTTTAATAAAACAAACTAGACTACAAGAATTTTAATTTATTTTAAACCACGTCAATTCATGAACTGCACATCAGGGTGCCGTGATATGATTACTTGTGCCCCTCAAAGACATGTTAAATGAAAATAAGAATTTATTTTTTGAATAAAATATGTAAATAGAGTTTAAAATTTTCATTTTTTTTGTGACGGGGACCACAAAATTCAGAGTTTAATAGTGTGCCGGCGGGCCGTCGTGTATAAAATGTTGGGATAGTGATTTAATAGTGTATAAAATGTTGGGATAGAGATAGTGATACGCCAAATGATTCGTCAATATTACAACGCTTCTGTATTCAATACTTATTGCTGAATGCATATAGCGCATGAAGTCCTCTCTTGCATGATTACAATGTCAGCAGGTCTCCGATGTGCCTTTACACATAAGATGTACAATGACATATCTAAGGTGGTTAATCCACATCTAAAATATCATTATTGCTTTGCAATACTTATATCGTAGGGTGATTATTTAGTCTAATTTCTCTTTATTCAGCGGTGTGGACTATTCCTTACTGTCGATTCGTAATAACGAAGTAACATCCGTTATCATGATTACTAGTTTCTACTCTATTTAGCATCTACCTCAGATAAATCTCAAAATATGTTTTCTAGCAAATATAATATCAAATTTTTCACTAACCAGATTTGGTTCATTTTATCACGATTTACTTCGTCTTGGCCGTAAATCAATTTTGATTGTAAGGATCAAAACTCAAATTAACGAAAACTAATTGTTTAAAATAATGTTTTTATTATAAATATCCTTTTTGTCTTAAAATGTTTGCTAACTTTTTGTTTCTTTTACTTTTAACTGATAATGTTGATCTTTAACCTCGAAATTTACCTGATTTATAAAATACTGAAAATGTATCTAAATTTAAAGGTAATCATTAAATATTGGTACGAGCTTACTCTACTTATATTAACCTAAAACAAAGAAAATACGTGATATAAATGTTTACGTATGAATGTTCAACATAAAGACGCTATTAACTATAACTTAAATTATTGTCCTTAAATCTTAGATCTTTTTCTAAATATCAATAATATTGATCATTCCAGTTAAAAAGTTTAAAATACAACTAGTTTAGCATATACCTTAAAAGGTCTAAATTGAAAGGTGTTAAATTGTAAATTGATGTAAACAAAACTACGTGAGTCATGTAAAGCGACGTGTATAAAGATATTTCAATAAATTTGCATTTCTATAATTAACAAAATCACAATAGGCATGAGTCCAATTATCGAAAATTATTGTAAATAAAAATCATTGATTAGAGATTTTAAGTCACATAAATATTTATTATCAAAAATGATTCTTAATTATTAAACTAAAAATATTTTAAAATTATTTAAACAATTAGAAATAAAAATTAAATTAAATTATATAATTTTTTATAAATTTGCGAATCACAGTATAGTTTTTTTTATTTTGTTCTACGTGATCAGCTAATTTAATTTATCTGGTTTTTGTTCTAACATACTTTGTCGCTTTAACTTTAATATAATGTGATGTTGCTGGCTTATCGAAATACTTACTAAATTTGTAGGGATTATTTATTACATTTTAATACTTTAACATATTTTTAATTCAATCTGCCGATTGCTTTGTTGACATTATTATTTTCAGTTCTATCCACGACATTAGGATGCTGTTGGATTCATCAAATGAGCATGATAACCTTACGGCAATGCGAACCATTATGCAGGTAATATATTTATAAACTATTCAGATTTATATTAATTTTAAATAGATTTCCGAACGTGTTCACTTCTGGACTTATATCTATAATAAATACACTGAACATATTATTTCCCACGAAATATAACTACATTAATTACTATATCTATATATCACAACGTGTTTTTATTATCTAATGCTTACTTTGGTGAAATTAAATTCGTTCTTTGATCATCAATTTGCTTTTACTCTTCATATTTTTAATACACATTTTATCAAAACTTGAAAGATTAATAAGGCCTAGGAAATTGCTTAAGTTAGTTATAACATAAATATACATCGCTACGATTTATATCGCTTTTTTTGTTATCTAAAATAAATACATGAATACTGCATCGTGTCTTTTTTGTCTAAGTTAATAAACTACAATATTTCCAATGGTTTTTAATTATCTGTATACTAATTTAAATATAATTTTAATATGCAATGAATTATACTTAAATTAAAATAATAAATACTATTATAGTAACGTTGGGATATTTACAGTTGCTAATAAAAGTTCGTATCGAATTGCTGTTATTACTGTAATTTTTGAAAAGTTGGCGGTTTAACTACATTTTTGGCGTTTATATATAATAAATTTATAATTAAACTTATTAAATTTAATTATAAATTGAATTTATATAAATTGACATAATTAATTAATATAAATTTATATATTAATAATCCAAAACTGAGACAATATTTGTTATCACGTTTCGGCTTAGCTAGTCTTTCTCAAAATTTTAAATGTTTATCTCTGTATTTTTCAAGTCTTAAAAAAACTTATAGATAGAAATTTAAATTGTTTAAAAAGTATATATAAAAATAACTGTTGTTTAAGATCCTTGTTTTATTCATGTTCATTATTCAATGTATTACGATTAAATTAATGATCAAGCGATGCTTAAATAAAAACACGATTGCCCAACGATTGTTCAAATGATTGAACACGATTGTTTCACATTATGAATTCTTCAGTGCACTGAATAATCCAAGAGGGCGAAACTAGTTTAACAATCGTATTTTCCTTCAAAAGTTGCTTGATTATTGACTTTATCTTTATAAGTAACTACTCCTTTGGCCACTTCAGTAGTCGCCATCAGCGTTGAAAAACTTTGAAATAAATCGATATATTAATGTCCCAGCAGTAATATTATGTAAATTACACCATTGTATATAATAGATATCACACTATGAAATATATTTTAGAATCTTGCCAAAGGCCAAGATGTTAGCGATATATTTTCCAGCGTCGTTAATAATATAGTGTCAAAGAATGCAGAGGTATGTAAATATTTGTTGGTATTTAGTTGTATGTTCTTTACCGATGATGTATCGTTTTGATTTACTTCGTTTTTGTTGTTTCTTTTTGGTTCGAAAACTGGTGTCTCTGTATTTGATTCGATATGCCGAAGAACATCAAGAACTAGCTCTGCTGCCGTTTGCTTCGTTGCAAAATCTACTAAAGGTAATTTTTCTTTTGCCTATTAAAATAACGATCAAATGATTTTTTTTGTCAAGTCCTGAAATTTTGTCGGATGTATTTTACATTAATAATTCAAAATTGTAATTAAAATAATATAAACAACGTATTTAGGACTTCAATTCTATCATTTCGTATGGACAATTTATCTGATCTGCGTTGATGGCATATTAATGAAATTTACAATTAATTGAAATAATATATTAATTGTAAACTTATAAGTAATTATTAATTACTTATAAGTTTACAAATAAATAATAATTATTAATTAATAATTACAAATTAATTATTAATAATTAATTATTAATAATTACTTATTAATTATTTAGTTAATTATTATTAACTAAAATCAATTATATTTTTTGCAACATTGATCTATCTGCAGTTAATATAAACACAGCTTTTATATAGCAATTACCTCAATTTCTGTAATAGATTATTTGAGGAGTGTAGCATTACATTGCATTGCATTGGTGGTGCTCAGATGATTCGTTCATGTCTCATAGAAGCATTTATAATCTTACAAAAGTACGGAACAGACTAATGGTTATTTGCGAGAAAGACGACTTTTGAGCAAATGCAAATTTATGATACAAAATAATCATGTGGATTATTAGAGCAGGTGCTCTAAAGAGTACAAAAATTTAAATCACCTTAGATAGTGTAATCTTATTTAATATTTTTATCGATTTAGTTGAATATGTTGTGTTTCCGAATCTCTGTTTTGTTATTACTGATTATTGTAAACACCTCTCAAGTTTTGATGTGATGAAATATTTAACTTACCAAGCAGACCTGAATGCTTAGGTATAATGAGCTTGATTGATTGGTCTAAATCTTAATGAACAAATTGTAAACAAACGTATGCGCTCTCACTATCTGAAGTATAAGTTAATATTTATTAAGATTTGAATAGCATTATTTAATGAAACAGGTAAAAATCGATAATGGTGTAGTCTTGGACAAGATTCCCAGTGATAATTTTATTGTTATTCACAAACCTCATAAATGTATTCTTACAGTTTGCTTTTGAACATGGCGCTTTCTCTTTGCTCAATTTTCTTCAATTACCGGAATCACAGTTAGCAATTAGGTATATATGAACGATATTACAGTATATGATACAGTTGAACACTAAGTGATATGTTATTCATACATATCTGTGAATGAATTTGTAATAGACGAAATGATCTTTGAAAATGGTACAGCAATAGAATATCATTTAGCAGGGCTCCATATTATCTACTGCAAACTCATATATGAAAGAAATGAGCTATCCATTATGGATACACTTGTATGGTCGATATTAATATTTCTTATATGAACGCCGAATCAACTTCCTCCTATAAATATCACGAGGGCTGAATACTGTTTAGAAAATATGCGGAAAATGTATTTCGTACTAAACGAGCAGTATTTATAATGGCAATATTTGTGGTAATGGGTCGGGAATGGAACATTTCTTTCAAACTTCTAAGAAAAGTAAACTTTGATGAAAACTCGTTTGCAAGACAATGAGAATGCGTAACTAATTTCATAATAATAATTGGATGATACTATTATTTTGATCTCTTAAAGTGCATCCAGTAATAAGAGATAAAGTTAATGAAACCAATTAATATTAATAAAAATAGGTATTTAAAATAATAAATTTTATTATTTATTAAATAAATAATAAAATTTATTTGACTTCTTTCATTTCGTCGTTTTATAATATTTACACAGGTAAATCGGTCACCAACATAAATTTTAAAATTAACTTAAAATTAAATTAAAATACAGTTTCTTTACTTTAAAAAAATTGTTGTAAGTTATTTATTGTTGGTTTATAATCTTAGATGTCCAATCCTATTGTTCGCTCGATGGCGATTAATGTTTTATCCAACATGCGGGTATTAATTGTAATTCCTGTTGTCGTTCTGTGTTTGAAAAACGCCGTCAAAGATCTTAGTCCTTTAGTACGACGCTCTGTAGCTCTTGCCATTCCGAAACTATTCAGGTAATTCTTTATTGCTCTATTTCCATGAAACCATTTTCCCAGTTAAAGCGCGTGTATGTTGTGTGAAGAATTTTGTTACAAAATATCAAAGTATTAATAGTACGGATAAACAACCTCGAACATATATTGAAAGGCTAGCTAATCTACCGTTTCGAATTACCATGCTTGGTATAACATTTATACACATTGTGTGTGCATATAGCGTCTTGAAGATCGAATTAATTTCGGCTCTTTGAATTATCGAATAGCCGTGTTTACTAATCAATAGCGAAATTATTAATCAATGGATCATTACCTCTCATCGTATATCTTTATTTCTAATGTTTGATGCACTAACAAAACCGTAATTTCCCCCATAAAAGTCGTCTTTCTATCCTTGTAACAAATCATCTGTTATATAAAAAAATTGTGTAAATTTTCTGCCACCTATGTACTGAAGTTTACACTATAATAGTAGGGGTACACATAAGATGTTGAACAAATTATATTAATATAAATAAATTATTTATAAATGTAATCAAAATTCATCTTTGCAGTATAGTGATATAGCCACATCCAGCTAATATCTGAAAAGGGTATCAAAAATTTTCATAGTAGAATTACGGAGTTATAACGATAATCACAGCAGCAGCTAGTTTATCTTATTTTCAATCACATTTATCTCATGAGCAAATATACCGAAACCTTAATGTCTAGGTTCCTTATCACTATCAAAATTCATTCACTGCATTTATACATTAAAAAATAAATTGTTGAATATATACATGTACACTTAGTTAAGCCTTTATTGTTATATTTACAATACTCTCTATTTTGGTCGACAACGCCCTCATTTGCTAAAATACTTTTTTTCATGATAATACTAATTCGTTACCAGCAAGTAATTTACGTAAGTAATTTAATTAAACCTTTTAGTAAGACATAATTACTAATCAAACAGCGAAATATATTAATTTTATAATTTTTGAAATCAATATCTTTCAGGACATTTCTCGTTTGTAAAGTGTGGATTTGACAGTTTTCTTGCTATCACTTGTCTATTTTTATAAGCTGAGGTAGCATACTTACTACGGAAATAAGATGCGGGAACCATCCAAATTACATCAAATGTTTATGAACATGGCGAATTATTACCATATTCATTTTTCTCGAATGGCAGTACTTTAATATTTGTTATGCTGCCATCAAATTAACCATTGGAGGTTAATTTCTGTTTAGTTTTTACCATAACTGATTTGTTAACCGATAACTAATGTACTGTCGGGTTTCCTTGACCGAAGTCAGCATATATGTTCATATAACATCTGGTTGTATATCCTCTGTATTAATATACTTGTTATAATGAAGTATATATCATTAGCTATCTGTTGATGTTTATTTTCACCTAAAAGTTTAAATTTAACAATTTACTGTCGATTTGTGCAAATAAAAATATTTCATAGAACCATTTACATACTACATATGTTTAAATATATAGATTTGCAACTACTATTGTGAAGTAATCATTAGTGATATTGAAATATCATTAAATAATATATAATAATATCTTGTACAAGAAATTGTTGTTCATGAATTATTAATTTTACGATGTTATTAAATATGTCACATCTTCTTCTACATATGTTCTGCTACATAGTGTGATGTCATGAATTATTAATTTTACGATGTTATTAAATATGTCACATCTTCTTCTACATATGTTCTGCTACATAATGTGATGTGAGATACTAGTTGTCTATTTTTTTTATAGACGCATGGTTATAATCTTTAAATTTGTTAATATAAATATTGAGAACGTGTGTTTTCTTAATTATTTTTTGATTTTAGTCAAGACAACGAGCAGTACGATAGACTTCTCCCCATGCTTGAACAACTAATTGCTGATCGATCAGTAGTAAGTAGACTATCATGCTTTATACTTGTAATTTAACATGCTAATATAACTCATTTTATTACACTTGTAGTTTGTTCTCGGTGGAGCGCTGCGTGCATTCAGGCAGTTTTGTCCAAATCAGCTATCTTTAATACACACTCATTTTCGTCGCATTTGCATATTACTACCAGATTTTGACGAATGGATGGTTGTTGATGTGCTTCAAGTTTTGACGCTCTACACACGCACTTACTTCCCATGCACAGGTAATATTGAAAGCAGCGTAGACAGCAGCGCAACTTCAGAGAATGTCGAAAATAGCTCCGACAAGGCCTCTAATCCAGTCGATTCATTGCTGAATCATGATATGCTATTGCTGGTTTCAAACGCTAGAATTTGGCTGTATTCCCAAAACAGCGCGGTAATTTTCAAAATTATTGACACCATTATTTCCTTAATTTGCCATTTTATTGATTAGTAAAATTAGAGTATTTTTCTTCAATGTAGAGCATTCTCTGTTATCGTACTACCATATTGTTATGTATATTGTTCATTCAAATTGCATTCCCACTTCCTTGATAACCTAGCGTGACGTAAATGCATGTTATCAATTTAAAATAAAATATTTGCTTTTTTCTATTTAGCGACATAAATAAGTAAGTTGTCAACATACTCATCAAATCAAAGTAATAAAAATATAGTACTCCTACAAATTGAAATTGTTTAAAAATCTATTCGCCAAGAATAATTTATATAATAAAATTTATGCTAAATTTGATCAAATTCGTTTAAAAAAGCCTATATTTTAGTTTTTTTCGGCACTCATTAAAATCATAAATTTGTCACTATATATTTAACGAGCTGCACGCTCATCTACACTTGAAGAACTACATGCTATGACCAGTACTTAACGCGATTGTATTTTCTGTTAATAGGCCGATATTTTAATAAATTAATTAAACGATATAATTATATTACTATTATGTGATATATCATCGAATACTTATAGCCCAGTTAGATACATTTTAAAAGCATTTGGCAGAGTCTTTTTCGACTATGGAGTTTTGCTTGTTTTATGTAAAAACTAAAATGGCGTAATTTACGAATTGACAGTCGTCATAAAGGCGACAAATATGTTACGTTCAGTTCTATTTAGTTTTTTCGGCTGATTGACGAAATATAATAAATCAAATTATTTTAAGCATTTGAGATTTATATTGTTGTGTTTTGTATTCTCGGTATATTAATGTGGTTTACAATTACTTTAAAGTCATATCACAAATGGCAATAATTCGTTAAATTGCTATTTTAGAGTGTGTTTGTGTCAAAATACCCCTCTTTTACAATCAAATTCGCTCGCTACTTTTTACTGTATCCGCGATGTTAACACATAGATTGTTGTCTTACGTTTTGCGTTTGATTTTTCGTGTACGATAGCTCATAGATACTGTAATTGCAGTTATGTTTTACTAAATTCACGCTACTATTTTTATTTGTTAAACTGAACGATTATATTGCACTTTCCTCGTATTTTATTATAGATTTAAGTCAAATAGAATATAGTTTACTGTCAAACAGTTTCGTATTTATATTTTATAAAATATAATTTAATTGAAATTATTTCGTATCATTATCTGATGACTAGATGATCTAGATATTTGATGATATTTGATGACATTGATACTTTATATTTGATGATTTAGATATGGTATATTTGCTATAAAGTTTCCGCCTAATTAATATTTCTGAATACATCTAATTACGACACTTATTTTGGAATTATATTAACATCTTAGCATTCCTGGTTGTGGTGTTATTTTTTGGATAATATCAATTTTACATTGAATAATCTATTATATTATACCGAATTTTCAATGCATTTTGCTAATGATTTTCCAGTTTTAAGCACAAAATAATTATATCATTGTCGTATTAGAATTTAAGAGCCGTATCAATTGGTTCATTGTAAGCGCCTTCTTTTGTACATTTGAATGTGTTATATACAAAACTTGAATGTTGTTATACTGCAAACTCTAATCGCTTTATTAAATGTATATCTAAAGTTTCCTTGCGCATATGTATTAAGTTAATGTTGAAATTTACTAATTTAAGGCTGTGTGTGCTGCGGCGGATTTATTGGTTAACGTCGCTCCTATACATATGCTGTCGCAGATCACTGTCGCCCTTATACACCGATTAACCTCGAATAGCAAGTATTAATAGTTTACTCACCGTATTTTCAAAGATAAATTAATTGTGGTTTTTTATATCTCAGAGAAATGCATTTTGTGTTGCTGAAAATAATAATTTCCATGATTAGAAGAATTCAGAAAATAAAGGGTGGCTTACTGGATTTATTTAGACAATACCTTCAATTTTTCTTCATTTACTCCACTGATACAGTTTACATAAAACATCTCAAGCTACAGATTTTAATCCTTCTCTCTACCGAACAAAATGTTTCCAGTGTTCTGTCAGAATTACAGGTGTGGTTTTGTGATTTGTGTTTTATTCCAACTATATTCAGTAAAATAAAGAAAATTATAAAACCTTTTTCTTAATATCTTTCACACAAAACCTTCTACGAAGTGGATTTGGCGAAAAATATTTGTCTATCGTAAGAATGCAATATTTTATGTCTTCATATATTAGAATTATTAATATGAAAATAACCTTACCATATTGCTCGCGACAATTTAATTAAAAATATACTCTTTGTGGGATCCATATTTTATATTTAAATTGGAATTTACTCAATAAATTAAAACGTTATTCTTAATAAAACTTTTATTGATAAATAAAAGTATTTATCTAGATATGAACATTAAATTAACATCAATTAAATCTACTTTTAATTTGTATCGCAAAGATGATATATTTAAATTTACAAGAAACATATTTTTGCATGATCATTCATGCATACCATATAATATAAAATATAATACATTAAATAATGAAATTTTAAGAATTGCAACAATATGTAATGATATTGGCTTTCTTCAAAATCATTTAAATAATTTAATAGATACATATTTTAAACTAGGTTACTAAAAAAATAACATCAAGCAGAAAATAATAAAATATATAAATCAACAAAATATTATTAAAAATAAATTTAAACTCTTAAGCTGAAAATGTTTATGGATGAATAATAAACAACATGCTTTGCATTAGAATAAGGTACACTAGATAATCAAATTTAATCAGAGGAAATACGTCGTTTGTATGTATTTAGCTCAGCTGCTATGTTAGGTATAGGAATAGAGTTTGAAACATGATAACATAGCAGTTTCTTTTAATGATCTCTTATTCTTATTCTAATATATCTTTCGTTATTTATTAGACAATTCATAAAAATTGATATTTAATTTTAAATTTTAACTTTAAATAAATTATATAATTCTTATATAATAATTTATTATTTATTCTTATTTTTAATTTATATGTACTATAAAATAAGTAGACCCAGTTAATTGATCTGAGTTATATTTCATTTATAAATTTTACGATTGTGGAATATAAATTCTGAGGTGCCATGTTGATTCATGAAGATCCTAAACAGGTGAGTTTTTCACTTAAATAATAGATAAGCGATCGGACTCTTTTGTGAGTTAAAATATTCATTCATTAATATCAGATAAAAAAGTTTTTCAATGCTATAATATTTAAATATAATATTAAAATAACGTTTTTCAATAAGGTTATTTTATAACTTTATTGATTTACAATAACGTTAGATTTAAAATCTATGATCGCCAGAGTGTATAATTTGTCAAAATACTAAAATTTTAAATATTGAATTCCTTAAATTTCTCTATTTTAGCGTATTATAAAAAATTATAGGTTTCAAGAAAGAAACTGTATTTTTTACTAAATCAAAATACCAACATTGCGTTCGTATTTCTGAATTTAAAGTGGTAAGATTAAAGCATAGAAGCTTTTTATTTAAATATAATTGTTTGTTTTTCCGATAATTAAGGGCAAAATTAAGCACTAAGAAATTAAAATTATTTCCAATACTTCGGCAACTATTTGAGACCAATTTCAGAAATATTGCATAGATATATTAAATCTTAAATTTTGTTCACACTAGGAAAATAACTTAAGATTTAAGATATCCATACAATATTCCTGGAGATGTTATCAGAAGTTGCCGCAAAATCTTTTAAGAACTTTGCTTATTCTTTTCAGAAAATGAACAAAATAAATTTTATTGCAATATAGAATAATTGTCTAATAATTTCTATATTTTGCTCTATTTTAGATATAAATTAGTTTCTACTATTTGGTATCTTAGAGAAATGTGTGCTGCTCTGCTAAAATAATAATTCCCATTTATTTATAAACATGAATAAATCAATAAATAATTATTTATTTGTTTATTTTTTTATTTATTGTCATTATTTGGAAGATAAAGCTCTTTTTGCTGTTATCTGTTCGGAATTGTGACAAACAGACAATAATTTTTAGACGATATAAAAATTATTGTTAAATAATTTGGTTTCCGAAATCTTTTTAAATTTTGTCTTATTCTTCGTGACTATTATTACGACATCTTTCATTCGACTTATAGTTTTATTTATAAAAGTGTCACCTTCAGTTTTCTTGTATTGTCCGTTGTAGTTTTGCATGCATTGAGTGTAAATAATATTTGTTTATTCTGAATCTAAAAGATATACTTCTTTCTTTTTCGAAATCGTGTAGATATCGAAAATTTTTATTCTAAAAAACAAATTTCTAATATATATATTATTTGTTTTGCTTGCATGTATTAGATTGGACAAAATTAATTTCTAACGTCAATCAGGTAAATTCATATGTGTATCCTAGGCTGTAAGCATCTCATACAGGTCTGATGTTGTTATATTTGCGATTCGTGCCATGGGTCAGCTCTGTTGTAAATTTCAAGTTGTCAATCATAGCTGTCAATCATTCCTACTAGATTTGTTACATCATTCAAAAGGTAAGCATAATAATATACAATCTTTTATATGTGTGTGGCATTTTAAAAAGTTCTATAATTTTAAGAGCCGTTGGGACCTGCTGATCGTATATAATTATAAGTAATGTGGCATTTTGTTGCTTCTACGATTCACCAGATATAAACGCTTGCTCATTTAGATGTTATGCTACCACAAGGAAACATATTAATTGCACATTTTGAGGGCAGATAACATTTCTCATTAGAATTTGTTTTGTAAATCATTTTAATATATGTGCATCTATCTAGGAACATTCACGTTTAAATATATATAAATTCATCAGGTATATACTATTAAATATTATTATTAGTATACCATCATTATTAAACATCCTCATTATCATCCACCGAAGAGTATTGTATATAAGCTTATGTTTATATGAACATATTCATGCCAAAATGTTAATATTTATCTGCTTAGTTCACAGAGGAGTCTTCGTGATTAGACCAAATTTTAAGGTTACTGTAAGACAATTTTATTTTTATTTTATAGCTGCAAAATTGTCTTGTTATATATAAATAAAAACCGGTGATTTTGTTTTAGTTTGTATATTTTTATTTTGTTTGCTAATAAATATTGCTTTTTAGACGAAGTGCGTTCGGAATGCATTGTAATTTTGAAAGGTCTTATCCAACAAGATGTGAGTAATGTAATTTGTCTAATATAATGTTTTTAAATTGCTTTTTAAATAGATTCGTCATTAATTGATTGATTGATTGAATTTCTTAAAATTAGTGGTTAATCATTTAATCTTATTGATAGAATTGCTAGAACGATATAAAATATATTTTTTAGTTTTGTAAATTTACACGAACAAAGAAATTATTTCTATTCCAAAAATTACGATATTTCGATAGCTTCTGCTATAATTTTCAGAAAAATTACAAATAGCTTATTAAACACAAAAGCATCCAGTTTATCATTTTTCTACTCAAAATTTTTAACGAACGAAAAAACATCAAAGAAAACAAATTTAAAATGTAATAATAAAGATGTCTTAACTGGTCAACTTTCGCTGACCAGTTCATCGCAAGGGTGAACCCCATGTATTTTACTCGACTCGTGAAGACAGGGAGTGGTTGATTAGTCAAAATAAAGGAGAGCGCAGAGAGTGCTAATCTCTTAAGTTTTTATTTTGTTACAGGGGCGCCATGGAAGACAACCACCTACGATTTGGCGGAGTTAAAAATAAGATTAGACTTGGGTAATTGGTCTTTTAATCTTAAAAAGAAACGGCTGATGTCCGAGACTACTTATTTGCACATGCGTCCATAGAACATTAATGTGGTATCATCAGCGTAAACCACTAGACGTTGCTCGCGTTTAATTATTTTAAAGAGTTCAATGGAAGCAACAAGAAACAAGATAGGAGAAAGAGGGGATCCTTGGGGCACACCCGTAATTGGGTAGAACTGATGCGCATCAGGGTCGTCTTGATAATAGAATCGCTTAGTGTACGGCAGTATCTCCACCCTGTTAACAATTCTCGTAGACAACCCGAGGGACCTGAGAGTAGAGATAACAAAGGGAATGGAGATGCGGTCAAATGCAGCAGAAAAATTAAGGAAAACAGCCACTGCAAGTTGATGACTATTTTCTTGACAGAGTCGATGCACTTCACCTACAGCTGAATGGACCGAGCGACCTTTGACGAACCCATGGAAACTTGGCGGGATTAAATTTCGCCTACTTAAATGATCGCGGATTCTACGCGCAAGCCCTTTTACGTAGATTGATACGAGAGAATTTTGAATCGATATGGGCTGCAGGTCTTTAGGATATGATACCGGATTTTTCTTAGGGATAAAAACTCTTCTACTAATGTTGATGCCGGCCACATTTGATGGGGCGGCTAAAAGCATTGATACGTCCACTTCTCTTCATTGTTCGGCTCTTAAAAGCTGGCAAACACGACAAGAGAATGGAGCGACGGATTTGTAGGTGTCCGGAAGAGGCCCCCGTGATTTAAAAATATCTGTGACAGATATATCTCTACTCCTAAAGTCTCCCCAATGCGTGATTTGTTAAGGTGATTGAGTGACTCCATAATTATGTAGAGATAGTGACTCCTCCATCACTTTATCAAGACCTATTTTTTGAATCCAGTCCAATGCCCTATCCTTCCAACAGACAAACTTCTTGAATATATTCCAAAAGGAAGACTGGGCTGGATTAAGGGGAGCAATGCTTGGCTATCCTTACCCAGTTGGAACATATATCTGGTGCTCCAATATTCTTTCGAGAGAACTTCTCTAGTAGAAGCAGAAAAGTTGAGAAGACGGAGCAACTACGCTAAGGTCTTGAGTTTTGTCGGAGTGGGACTGTAAATACGACCTTGATAGGTAGTCGAAAGTATCGCGGAAGCTTGCGAAGACAGGTAGGAATTAAATCCGGTTATACTCTCATTACCAATTCGGGAGAAGCGTTGGATAGCTGCCTGAAAGAAAGCCACTCTGATAGGATCAAAGTGGAATCTCCTTCGAAGCAGCGTATCATCTTCTATCCGCCAACGAATCAAGTCATGAGAGGTGGACAGATGTTGTCGCGACTGCTCCGTACAGTGGGGTTTCAACAACTACCTCATATTGAGCATTAATAAGTCGAGGAGTGAATTCGTTTATTCGCAATGAAAGGTAGGGGAATGTGGTTTATGAATAAGATAACCGTTCCTGGCTCTGCGGAGTACTGCATTAATCCAACGACGAATTCTGTCGTTGAAGTTACCAAGTACCATATCGTAACTGCTATCTATGATTCTATCCAGGAGGTCACGTTTCTCGTCAATGTCTCCTAGACGGATGTAGACATTGGCTAGACTGAGGCGTTTACCGTTCTTACAGAGTGACACTACTAAACAAGACAGGGCTGTACAAGAATAGTTAAGTAGAAGAGACGATTTTAAGGAGCATTTAACAAGCGTTTAAAAACCTTGAGATGAAGTGGGGTGAGGAGGGTTATGTACGGAGTATAGTGGGAACAAATGTGCTTTGGTAAGAATCGAGTAATGACCTGTTGGAGTCGGATAGACTGCGTCTCCTGAAAGACTATAACATCTGCATCTCTACCAGATAGAAGTCTAAGGGTGGAAGCTCCTCCCGAATTCCACTGAAGGATATTCAGTAAAAAAGGCTCATGAGTACTCTGCATTGTGTTAGGTCAGTTGGGTGGGATTGCATCATCCCTAGGCAGAGCTAGGGGCGGAAAGGCTGTTCTCCCTGCCACCAACTTCATCCTGGGTGAGCACTTGCCCACGGGCAGTGTCTTCATCTCCCATTGTGGCGCATATCTTGCCCTTTTACATTTTTCCAATCTTTATGGGTGCAACTGCGTGGTTCGAGGCCCTTTTCTTTTTCGATTTTGTAACTGCAAGTTGTTTCAGTATTCAAAGACGAGTATAAAAGACCGCAGCCAGGGCTGCTACCATATCCTCCACCCTCTTAATGGCGGATTGTATCTTGATATCGGTGATACTAAGGATGTCACTGTCGGACATTCTAGAGACAGTGTCGGAATATGACTCCACTTTCTTAGCCTGCACTTGTCTGGCGAACGTGTTTCTATATTCTTTGAACAGCGTGCATTTACGCGACCATGCCGGACGGCTCCCACCACAATTAGAACATAAAGGGGGAAGCACGCATTTATCTTCAGATACCAGGTTATGACAATAGGCAAGACCACAGACGCCACAAGTTTTCGTGCGAGAACAGTTAGAGGCTCATTACTCCCATACATGCCACTGGTTGCAATGCGGGTGGTATGTTAGGTCTTCCGAATTCAGGATAGAAAAGCGCAAGTTAGACCCCGGAAATGGGTTGAAATTCGATTTAATTAAAATTTCAGCTTGCTCAATCGGGGCAGAACAGAATCCGATTGGAAGGGGAAATCCACGTTTCCCTGTGACTGATCTAAAATTGATAACTTTAAAGACTGACTCCAAGGCATCTATATCTTTCTCTTCTAACTGTGAGGGAAGGTTAGTAATTTTAATTGAAGCAAGAATGGGTTTGGAATAAATGTCACCCATTTGTTTTAGATTTGATTCAAAGAATGTCATGTATTTAATATATCGGCGGTGGATAAAGATATCTTAATGTCTGACTCATATAACTTAACAGAATTGAACAGTATTCTTTTGGTGTACTTGCCAGCAAACGATTTGATAAAAACTTTGAATAGATTATGCCTTTCCACAGGCTGTGTCAGTGTTATAACAATCAAATTTTTGAGTTTAGGGATTGGGGGGAGTACCCCGCACCCTGCAAATTATCAGAAGCAACAACACTAAGCTGATTGTCAGGATTCGCAGAAGAAATCATCTTTTTACCTGCTAGGTTGTCGATTTTGTTTTAATTTTTGCTTGAAAAATTGATATCGTTTGATCCTCGAAACCTACTTTATTGCAATTTTTTTATTACATCTGAAATTTAAAATGTAACAACTCATCAAAATAGAAGAAAATGCCAGTATATTAGTACTGCATAGCAAAAAATAAAACAAAGAAAATGAAGAAATACAAAAACTTGAAATTAGAAATGAAAATTAGTAGAAAAATAAAACTAAATAAAGGAAAATGTGGAATTTGAATTGAAAAACAAAACAATTTGAGTAGAAAAATGGCAACCTTGATGCTTATATGTATAATTAACTGCTTAATTTTTCTAAAAATGGTAACAAGAGTTATTGAAATCTTGTAATCTTATTGTAATCTTATTTCTTGGTTCCTTTAAATTTACAAAACTAAAAGTTTTGAAATAGATGGATATTTTCTCTTTTCTTATTTGAATTTCTCTGAAGTACGTATTACAATCAGTTTCGTGATTCAAGTGAAACATTTCTACAAACAACCTATATATTCCTTTATTTATCTCAAGTGAAAATAAAGTGAAGAAAATAGATAAAGTTTTTTAGATTATAAAATAAATGAATCGCGCTCTAGATTAAATGGTTTTAGACAGATACGACATTCATCCAATTTGTAATGTCTTTACATAAACCTAAAAGGCATTAAAACTAACACTATCAGAACACTTAATTAATAAAGAAACTCTAAAATATCAATTATAGTAAAAATTTCAATTAAACTTTTGAAGTCTGAATGTCGTCATGCTGAATTTATTATAATGAATATAATGAATTATTATACTATCGCCTTTAAGACTTTTCTTATACATTAAGCATAATTAGTCAACAGATGTAACAAATACGTTTTTGTCTTGTTTATTAACTAAGTATGCGACACGGAAGAAATGCATTGAGGTATTGAAAAATGGAAAACACTAATTATGAATTAGGTAGAAATATGTTTATAAAGGAAAATTAAGTTACGCTTAGAATTGTCAATTATGGAATCGGGCTAGTTCTACCTTTTATTAAACTTCGATTTCATATATGTGATTCGTAGTGAGCTGGTTATTAGTAAGCATATTCGTTTATGTAAATCCAGTCTCATCTGTTTAACAATTCATGAAAATGACTCAAATGCAAAAATAATTTCATTAAATTAATTTGAAAGAATTTTAATTATTTGTTATTAATTGTAAATTTTATAAATTACTTTTTACCCTAAAGCTTTATTTTTATCCAGTAATGGATAAACATAAATTACTGATTAAATAAGATGGATATTTTTATATACTTTGAGTTATATTTGGGATAAAGGTCTTCATATTATATTTATTTACTTCTTTTAATGGTCAATTATAATTCGTGACCAAGTGCGTTAAATGACTCTACCAAATACGTTAAATAATATCACACATTATCTCTAAAGTAATAATACCAATATTCAAAACTTTTTCACTTTTAATTAGCAAATATAAAATATGGGTATTTATTAATTTAAATATTTATTAAATATCTATTTTTCTCGAATTCAGCCTAAACAGTGCGAGCCTGTTCTTAGTCAGTTTATGAATATACTCAATACCTTACAAAACCCAGATGCGATAGCTACGATTCTTTGGCTTATTGGTGCTTTCTCAGATAACGTTGTGTCCGATGTTGGTGTCAAAGTTTTAAAAGACGTAATTCTGAAATGGGACAAACAGGTAATACCGCAAATTAATAGTTTACAATGCATGCTAAACATCGATTACTCACTTAAAGGTTTTTGCATTACTAATTGAACATGATAGAGTGAAATTCAAGTGGTTCTTAAATATTAGATGAATTTTCGATAGCTGACTGCTAGAATTATCAAAACAAAATATAAAATAAACTTGTTTTTTTATATTTATATAACCTTGTTTTATTCTGATGATGGTAATAGTTGACTATTGACAATTTGACTATGCTTAAGAAACACTTGTATTTTACTCTCTCCTGTTCAATCAATTATATAGTATTTATCTTATAATTTACAAAATTGACTATAGCTTGTAAATCAAATAAAAGTACACCTTTGAAATCGTTATCTGCTATAGTTGAGAATGCAAAACTGGTTGCTGTAACATGTGTTCATGCTCGATTCTATTTGACAAATTCATTTGTAATTTTACTATACCAATCGATAGCTATAAAAAATTTCTTCTCTAGGTTATACAAATCACAGTCAGTAATTTGAAATTTTAATCATCATTTTGAATATGATGTGATAGTTCGGTTAACATTACATTCTAATTTTATTTGATGAAACGTATGAAATACAATTACTCTATAAAATAATACATTAAATAATATTAGATATAATATTACAGTGTTTGTACATTAGACTTTGGATCTGCAAGTGCATTCTCGATTTCAATGCTTTTTCATACTTAATTTGGTTAAATAACATTATTTTGATACTTAATTTTATTTAGTATTTATGATTTTATAATTTAATTATATATATATATTAACTCGCTTAAATATTAAAAGACATTTAACATTATTGTGTAAGCAGTCTCCATTGTAAATTAGCAAAAATATCGAGAAGAGTCCAATATTTATTTTGTTCACAAATTTTAAACCACTACTGCGGTCATCATCAGGAAAACTTCAGTGCACATGTTACAACAAACATATAATACAAAAACAGATCTTGAAGAAACATACTGGAAGTTAATCTGGAAAAATAAATGTATCCGGTTTATTACCTTGGAAGTTGTTGTAGGGATTTAGATAACATCCTAATATAATAGCATATTTTATTTCCCTTATAGACTTATCACTTTCTGTTTATGAATTAGACGTCAAACATCGTAAGTCACTGTTCAGTGCTTACATCAACAATCAAAATCACCACATAAGCAAATTGTCGAGGTCTGAAATATTGGTGGCTTCTACCCCGCAACAACGATATACAAATTGGTCAAATCGTCTTTTTACAGCCAATTAAGAAACAATATTAATTCTGGGTGCCAAATTCGTAATGTATCAGCGAATTGTGCTGGTATCAATACAAGCGGCTCTTGAAAATATTGTTGCGCGACAAGATGTAAGAGTAATTGCTGTGTACAAAACGCATGTTGGTCGCATCAATGATTGCCCGCTACACGAAGATCGCTCACATAAGTCTGATATTCAAACGTTTCCAGCATTTGCATTGAAGACGCGATTGAATGATGAAACATTTGCTATTCGCACAGCAGACAAAGGCAATAAATTGGTAGTTCTCAACAAATGCGACTATATTAAGTTTAATCTTTATATTTTATCAATACGACCAAGTTTATGAAGTTACAGCGTGACCGCACATTAAAAAATAAAAGTGTCTCAACGCTATGATCTTGCAACTAAACCGTCGTGGAGTAATTTTGACCGCCGATTACTGCGAGGTTCGTTATAAACATAGCGCTCTTAGTTTTTTTACCTGCTACCTAAAACCCATAAAGCTGAAATGTCTGAAAGACATGTAATCGCCGGTTATACTTCGCACGCTTACTGCCTGGCAAATATAATAAACTTGTGCATAAGAGACTCTATGGGCTGATTACATTAAACAATAACAAATGGCCACGAGTTTGTGTTACATTTGCGGAAATTAAACACACAAAATGTCAAATTTTTAACTGCTGACGTTAGCGATCTCTTCACAAATGTTCCCTATGTCAGAACTTATGCACAACCGAATCCATATTCTCTTTTAACAATGAATTGTATGTGCAAGTTGATTGAATTGCAATTGGCTCTCCCTTTGTTCCTATTCTAGCCTATTTATTCATTCGATAAGCTGAAGCAAGTGTATATCTCCACAAAAAATTAGTATATTGGGGCGGATACGTTGATGACGTATTCATGAGTATCAATAATCCTGTTCATGGAATGCCTTCAATATGTTAGTTAATTTGGATACTCGAATAAAGTGGAGGATATGTGCGAAATGACGGTGCTATTTTCTTCCTGGACGTTCAATGATTGCGTGAAGGTAGTAGCAGTACTAAGACTACTGTGCTTAGAAAAGAAGGTGTCATTAACATGATCACACCGTGGACGTCGATTTTCCCAATGAGATATAAAATATCTGCTGCTTGTATGCTATTTCTGCGCATGTATAGATACTGTTTTACAAATGAGGATCTGAAAGTAGAATACGAGCATATAAGACTGTTTCTATTCGTGGCTGGGTATCCTCTATAGGCTATTAAGCGCGGTTATAACGCAGAAAAAGAGATTTTCAGTAAAGCACAAAACGACTATTTAAGGTCTGAAACAAAACATATAAATTTTCCGTTTTGAAACCATCAATCATTTGATATTCTCCAACTCGCCTTAAGACTAGCGTATAGAAGCACTGGTCCTCACAGTACCGTATTTTGTAAACGTGTGTCTGGTATTTCTGGTTTATTCAAAATAAAACTAAAATATGAAAATATTTAAGAGATCTACCATATACCGTGTAATGGTTGCGCGGATTTTTACGTAAGACAAACAGACGAAAAGCTTCCTGATCGATTATTGGATCACAAGCGAGCACTACGTCTTGGACAAATCAGCTCAGCAGTTTGAAATCACTTTGACGCTAACGGCCACGACGTAAATTTTGGCGGTGCAGAAATTATAGCCCACGAAAGTGATAAGTCTATAAGGCAAATAAAAGAAACTGTCATATTACGTTACCTACATTTCTACAACAACTTTGAATGTAATAAACCGGGTGTGCCTACCCACTTGATTACAAATGTTAAATTTATTTTTCCAGATTAACTTCCAATATGCTTCTTCCAGATCTGCTTTGTATTATATTTTTGTTGTAACGTGTGCAATGACGTTTTCTTGATGATTATCACAGTAGTGGTTGAAAATTTGAAAACAAAATAAATATTAGACTCTTTTTGATTATTCTGCTAATTTAAAATTATGTAATATTTGTTTATATTTTTAATATATTCTATTTAACTATATATTAATGCATTTAATTCAATAGTAATGGTTTTTATTTGTGATTTCGATATTATATGTATATATATTTGAACATGCTCGTTAACTCCTTATTTTGTATCAAATATGATGAAATAGCGAAAATGTTGCACTTTTGATATTAACGACAATCTAATTTTTGTTATTTATTCATTTATCCCTTTTTAATTCATTAAAATCTATTGGCTTAAGCGAATAGCATAAACCTACAAATTTTAATGATATTTATTTGATATATAAGTATTTGCCTATAATGTTTTGACCCTTGTCATTATTATTTTAACTAACTGAATTTTTATCGTTTTAAAATAGACGTTACTGCTAAGACTAGTAATTTCCAACCTTCTTTGTTTGTTGACTTGATATATGCTTATTATCCAAGAACTATTTCACATATGGATTCGGTATCCGAATTTGATTCTTCTATTTATATTTATATAGGAAGGATGAAGTTTTACAATCCTTAAGTGTTTCTGACTACTGAGTTAACGAAAATTCGTTTTATGGCTAATAATTAGACAACTTATGCTTCAGGTTACTGCTATTACGCACGTGCTTATTATAATGCTGTTGGATAAACATGATAAAATGGGGGGGGAATTGTTTTCTATAATTACAAAACAGTTAGTCGAATAACCCTTTTCGTAAGGGTACCTTTAATCGAGCTGAGAAATTTGTAACAAAATACATATAGATTTAACTAACTCGACGACGCTACGATATATTGGCATAGATTAAATAATATATTTATTCACATCATTTAGCTTTGCCTAACAAGGCTAAATGCCCGATATACTAATTTGTTTGTGGGAATATACTAATTTTTTATAATATATTTTGTGTGAATATACACTTGCTTCAACTTTTCGAATGAATAAATCTGCTTAACTTAAAACAAGATTTTATTACCATAGACCTTTTCACGGTTTTCGTCTATCTCGTATGTGTTTCCGTTGACTTCCAAAATACAGCATGATGTTGGAAACTTTGGTATAAGTTTCTAGGGACTCCTATAGGTCAATTGAATATATGTTGGGAATAACGGGCTTAGACAGTAAATGACGCTGTCTGATACTTGCTATATTGTGAGGAACGAATTATGCTATTACCAACTGACGATAATTGCATAGTCATAACGTTATTGTTCGATTTCTATTATGAAATTTTATATCTACTATATTGACAATCGGTTATGTTATCTTAAATGGTCAAAAATGCTCAACGAATTTTATTTTTGATTTTGTTTATTCCTTCTCTGAAGGAATGAAAAATGAAAAGTAGCTAAATCTCTAGTTTTGATTTTTTAATTATAATAAAATATTTAGTTTTGCCCCTACATCTTAATGTTTTTGTAAATATAGAGAAAATATTTATCGAAATATTTTCGTATCGCATAGTTCATTGAGTCTTCTCTGTGATTATACTTATTTTTCTATCAAATGGCTATTTTCAGATTTTGTTTTTATTCACTAGTCAAATTTTAGGCACTTCAAGTTAAATATCAAGCATTGAGTTTGGCAGCAAAACTGTATAGTCAAGACAGCTGTCATTTCAATACCGTTTTATTCAAATATGCTCTCAAGTTGGCTAGATTCCGTGGAACGCATGATCTACGTGACAGAGCTGCTTTTCTGGAGTAAGTAGTTTTGTTCTGTTGTTAAATAGCAATTTTGATGATAGCATATGAAGATTTTACTTACGCTCCTCAGTCGCAGACTAATATACATAATCGATGAAAGTATCGATTAAAGTATATTTGCTAAAAATCAAAATTTTAAAAACCACAACGTCCATGTACTTTCGCAAACATAAAGTTTCGATACTCTGTTTCTAAAAATATTAAATGAAAATTTAAAAACAACTCAATATTGCAGCGTTGCTTTGTGATCATCTTGCGTTAATCTGACGAAATTAAAATTCTTTAATTTTATTGTTTTAACTTGTGAATAGTTATATCATAGAAAATTTCTATTTTTGAAGTCATCCGTTTTTTATTATGGCAAATACCTGATATTTTTTAAAAAATTTATATATTTTTTTCAATATTTCTCGTTAAGTGTTAGTAAAGAAAGCAAAATTTCAAGATAAAAGTAGATGGTTTATTACTCCAAAATCAGTTCCTCTCGTCGTGGTTATTCTTGATGATATCATTATTTTTGTCGTCTTTTTGTCCTTCCGGATGCTTTTGATTTAAAATAAATTTTAAATATTTGTTTTAATACAAAATTTTTGCGGCATCTGCGGCAAAACTAATTTTACCTAATTACGTAATTGAGTAATTATTCAAGCGTTGTTTAAAGTTTGATTTCAATAATACATTTCTAAATCAAACGCAAAACAACCTTATTAGCATTTATAATCGCTTACTATAATCTATAAAATTGGAGCTCAAAGAATATAATATTATTTTTTGCAACTGCTATCACAAAGTCTACTTGAAAGATGAATTTAAAATCTTACATTATCTGAATATTTTATACTTTGATTGTTTATGATTCTACTAATGTTATACTATTTTTAAATAAATAAATAATATCTATTTATAAATAAATAAATTATTTATTAATTTTTATCTTATTTATGCTATTTATATTATTAATTTTATACTTTGATTGTTGATGATCGTTTGTTGCTATGCTTTTTATACTTTGATTGTTTAATTATTTTAATCATTTTGTCTTTTTACTTTTATAATTTTTTTATCAATCATGATAATTTAATAATTATTAAAAATTATTAATCCTAAATAAAAGTTGGTGAATTACCATTGCAATCAAGACTCAAAACTTTCAATCGATTTTCTTTGAACATTGACGTGCGAAGCCTTCTTTGATTAGAAGTTCAATTTACGTAAATAAGATAAACATTTTGTATTTTGTTTAAAACAGTTATGTTAATAGAGTATGAGACAGCTCGTATCATTTTTCCTTTCAATGACAATTCGTTCTATCTATCTCGTTGCAAGGATAACTTGTAGCATAAAAACTCACACCGATTGAATCATTCCAAAATGAACTCGTTTCATAAATAACTTGTAACAATTAAATTTGCTACAGTAATAAAAGCTTTTGTATAAGCATACGAAAGTATATGCTCCTGATTATTCTAGTTTATTATATCATCGTGCCTTGATTTATTTTCATTCTTTTTTATTAAAATTAGTTCAAAATGTCCATCAGTTGTTTCGGACTTTGTGCTTGGTGTAAGAGTATACTTGATAAATTAGCTTTTATGACCCATTTGTGTATTAACAAACGGCGATGAAAATATTAACGTTTGAAATATTTAAAATATTGGATTAAATTCATAACTTAAAACCTAAAAGCTTTATGAATTATTGCAACCAAACCTTTATGTAATGAGTAAAGGTTTAATTAACTAATTGTAATTTAAAGAGTTTTTCGGTATTAGTTTTTTGAGCGAAAAATTCAGGTGACGAGTAAAATGAAATGATTTATTTTGATATGAGTTCTTGGTACTAGTTTCTTTTAAATCGAGTTGACCCTGGGAAGAGTTGTCCGGATATGATTATAATAGTAGTATTAATTTTGAAAAACGGAATTTGGATTGCGTTGGTTTTCTTCACAATTTTTATTTTTAGGGCGATGTTTTTGCATCCTGACAGATTTCCAACTTTATACAGTTATAGAAAATCTATTCTTATGAACAATAGAATGCTGAAAAGTTCAATTCGCACGACTGACTGTCAAAGTAATTATCCTGGTTTTACGTATTGGCTTCAGTTTGTAAAAATATGTTTAACTAACTGATTTGATATGTTTTTATAATTAGAATATTTAAATATGATATAATTTAATATAATTATAAATTAATATTATATAAATATTATATAATTATAATTTAACACTAGAAAATATCCGAAATAAAATTTGTGATAATTTTATCCTATAAAATAATAAACTATAAAGAATAAATTATACTTTATAAACATTGAACCATAATTTTATAGTTTGTTTAATAGTTCGACTATTAGGAGTACCGACACTTACACATATATCTAACAAAGCGTACTGTTTTCACATCTTGACTAAATGTTAAATTTACATAATTTAGTATCACGCAGTTTAGTTCGTTTATTTGATTGTATTTCTCCATACTACTATTCATAGCCTTATTTGTCTTATATATGAGTATTTTGGTCGTTGCTAATAATGATTAGCGTTATATTTTTCTTTAGTAGTAAAGCATATATTTATTTTATTGAGGTCATTTATGTTATAAGAAAAAAGTGCACTTACATATTGCTATTTCAGAATATTGCCATTATTGACCCGTAAACTTTGCTATCCCAGTATTATGTATGCAGTATATTCTAAATTTTAATAAAGTGTTTTTTCGTAATTTCGGAACTTTCTTTCCGAAAGTTCGTATCATTTGCAGCATTTGCCAATTATGATACTTGATGATTCATCTGCTGTCTATTTTCTCATTGTAAATTATATTAGTATTTAAACTTTAAGATGCATCCTGTGTTATTTATATCATAAATTGATGCACCATTGTCGATATCTTTGTTTAAGATCATTCCAGTTTTACTATAAACTCAATGTCACACGCACTAGCGATCCACGTACCCGGCTATATCAACATTCCTAAATGTCCATCAACTATTTTATTCGCTAATGAGCGGAACGTGAAATTTAATGATATCGCAGACAGTAGACAGTTGTCGACTAACTTCTGTTCAGCGGATATATCAATGGCCAGCGCTTATGACAGAAATTCACATAGTAACGGGGAATATGTGAATCAGGAAGAACACGATGACGGTTTGATTTCTACAGGTGAGTTCTTTCGATACAGTCGTATTTTTTTATTTTGCAATTTTTGTTAAAAGATTTTGTCGCACGAGAGTATTTTTAATATTTAACTAAAAATGTGCACATCAAATCTTTTGTCTGCATTTCGGTTGCCCATGTAATCAGTGTTCTATATCGGTTATACAAAGCTTATTTCTGTATATTTTACTTAAACGTACATAAACATCTGTTTTGATCAATCGTTTTTTAATACCTGTAGTTCAATATTTGCCTAAAAGTAAAAACTTTACAATTTAAAGTTATTTTTTCACGTGGTCTGTTATATGTCTATTTTGTTAAGAATAATAGCAACCATAAATTCACTGGTATAATTGAGGAAAGATCATCTTGATGCAGTATAGCGACGTTTCACTTGTTTTATATGTTGTTTTATTTATGAAATATCTAGCGACGTTTGTAAAATATTATTTTTACATAGGGTAATTTAAATTCTGTATCTGCAATAATTTTGCCTTCATTATAATTTAAAAGATCCTTTAGCACGCAATTTAAAATTTAAATGTTATTCGTGCTTAAATTTAAAAACAATCTATCTCGTTTAAAATGATTCTGTTTGCAATGGCAAATAAATCCAATTTTTTTATCTTCTAGGTTAATAGAAAAATAAGTGTTTGTAATAGCTGTAGTGTGTGAGCTGGTGTAAGACATTTTATCATTATTCTGCCACATTGTCATTTATAGATTTATGCTTTCATAATTTGGTGTTTAGATTTGCGTATATTATACCGCTTTTGATATAATGTTAATTTTAAATTAAACCCTTAATTTTAATGCAATTTATGATTTTATTGCAATTTCTGATTTTAAATTTTACCTGCTGTTAAATAATTAAAATATCGAACATTTGAAAGTAAGATTTTATGTAAATCTTATATCGATTGAAATATTTTTACGCATTAAAATTATTTTAAAAACCGGGTTTTACGGTATTCTTAGATAATAACCGCTTATTGTTTTAGAAGGTCCTGATAATACTGATACTGACATATCTTGTGGCACAACAACTTCCACGGACGGTGAATCGACTGATTTCGATGGAGACGATACTAAAATAAATAAACGAATAAATGTAATAGGTAAGGTTTCCAGAAACATTAACCGTCGTAACCTTAAACGCGATGAGGAAAAGTCACCAAAATTGGTACCTCATATTACAGGTATTTTTTCACTTATTTAAAATTATAGATTTATTAAAATGTTTTCTGTTTGTATTTTTATTTAAAACATTAAAATGGCAGTTATTTATTTGCTAATTTATATTTCATTTATTCTACATTGTAATATTTTTAAGTTTTTGAATTTGATTAATCTTCTGTGTAATGTGTCTAAAATTAGAAGGAATCATATCAGTTAACTGAGTCTACGTATATTAAATTATTTATAAATTAAATATAATTATTAATAAAAATAAAATAAATGACCATAAATATTTTTATAATTTTGCATAAGATTTTATATCATTTATATCAAGTTAAAATAAAATATTTAAATTTAAAATAAAAGTCAATTTTGATGAATTGACAAATAAATAATGTACGACGTATTAGAATAAAAATATAAGAGGTCATCATGAGGAACCGCTATTTAATCATATTTCGGACCCTTTTTCTTGAACCAACACGGCTGCGGAGCTAAATACATGCTAACGACTTATTTCCTCTGATGAAATTTGATTATCTAGTGTCTTATTCTAATACAAATTATATATTTTTATTATTCATCCATATAAAAGTTTTGCTTAAGAGTTTAATTTTTTTTAATAATATTGTGTTTATTTATATATTTTACTATTTTCTGCTTGATTTTATTTTTATAGTAAACTAGTTCAAAATTTGTATCTATTAAATTCTTTAAATGATTTTGAAGAAACACGTTTTTTTCATTGATAATGAAGAAACAGTAAAATTTGAGATAATTTTATAGCCAAAACGAATTTTTAAAATAAAACTAGTCAAAAATATGTAATATCTTATATTTTGCCGTTAATCCCGTATGGAAGCGGGGTCGGTCCTTAATGTACGCGTCCTCCATTTCGCACTGTAGTGGGCCAGATCTGGATGCAATCGAGCAGCTTGTAAATCCTTGTGTAGTGTGTTGAGCCATCGCTTCTCTGGTCTTCCTTTTGGACATTTATCATCTACTTGGATACTCAGACCTGTTTTCGTCACTGAGTTTTTAGTTGCACCCAGAGTGCGGTCGAATCATCGAAGACGAGCTTATCGCATTTTTTCTTAAAAAATATGAGTAATATATAAGTATATATATATATATATATATATATATATATATATATATATATTGTATAACTTGATAATATTTTCTATGCATTATTGTAACTAAATAAATAAAATTATTATTGATTAAATATTATTAAATTAGTACGACTATTCCTTCTAGTACCAATCGTTAGATTTTATTATGACATTGTGTAGTTTCTTTTGGATCGTGCATATGGATTCACATCGATGAAACTTTCGTTAATTCGATCCAATTCAACATTTTAATGAGTTGATACATTCACAGAGGATAATAAATAGAGATTTTTGTTTTTGTTTGCGCTACGCATGTATTATACATTCGAAGCAGACGACTCGATACGGCCATGCTATACGGCAAAAATAATAATTTGAGGTCCTATTATAAATTACAAAAACAATTATTGGTATCGGTGTCGTCTACCATAGCTTCATTTAGCTTTATACTTCAGCTTCTCGCTATTTTTGCAATTGCGTGTGTTCTACAAATATTGACAGTTTTATCTAGAATATTTACATTTTCAATACTAGTCGTTCTTTTGACACATTAATATTTAAATGCAAGCTTTCATATTGTAACCATCAAAGAAGATGTAGAACAATCAGTTTTTTGATTTTAAATGATATATTGTAAACACGTGAACCAAAAGCACGGAGTAGCTAGGAAGCCTGTTGCCTAAAAGCTCAAGTTGTTGGTTGCAGACTTAAATGTGCTGTTAGAATGCTGGCATTTCAATAGACATAAACGGTGCTTTTATTTGAAGAAAAGTACTTTCCTAAAATTTAAAAATACGTTCCTAAAATATTTTTAAAGACTGTTTTGAAGACTTATTTCTAAAAGAACTTTTCCCTCTTTTTTTAAAATGTCCTGATCGACTTCATCCCTAATAATAAGATTATAATAATAACGTAGTGATTATCTTGTTACCATTCGTTTTTATAAAAAGGATAAAATAAAACTTTATATTAAAGAAATCATAATATTAAACAAAAAATATATCAAATAATATTAATAATATTAAATAATATCAAATATAAGACTTTATATTAACTAAACCTTTGTCAGTACAAAGGATAAAACAGAGATCGAATACTGAGCAAGTAAACCAAATTAAATGATCTTGAATAAATAAAATCAAACTTTAGCTGAGATGACTTTGATTAAGAGAATTAATTGCATATCTGTATTATTGATCTCGATAATTAAATTCCGTTGCTAAAACAACTGAAATTAAATTAATTAAATTAAACCTTTTTAAATTAAACTTTATTTAATTAAACTTAATTAAACCTTTTATCCTTATTCCTGTAACTATTTTGGCGATTCGTGCACATATAATGTCTAAATTCTATGAATAAGAGTCTTTACATGATAATGTACTATCCATGGATATATCAACATTTTAAAACCCCGTGAATATATTTTCGCACTCCAGCAAATCTCTTTATCATTTGAATCTCTCTCTATGGTTTCCGTTGTATTCTTAATAAACCAAAATACGTGTAGTTGTTTTTTGTAATTTCCAAAAATCAATGTCCACTACGCAATATTTTTCAGTTGCCCATGCATCCTTATGTTTTAGTGCAATATGCGAAAGACCATACAAATTGTGTATCTGCGAGAAAGGCATTTATATAACATCCCCTAGCTATTTTCAGCAAATCAATTTGCTTAGCTTAGACGATAGTTCTTAAAGTTATAACTGAAGCTTACAAAACGAAAGAGCACACACTAATTGGCTTACAAAAACTAAGTTTTATGGATATCTAAATTTTGCAGTATACCCACAGCAGTACTATGTGCATTAAGACAATATAGTGATATAAGGCTCTTGTTGAGTAATGTAGTATCGGGACCGAAGCAATCCTTGTGGTATATGAAACCTGAATTTACAGACCACTGGCTTAAATTGATTTAAACTTTTTAAAATCATTTTTTAATCTTTCGAAAATGCATTTTGAATAGTATAATTGTTATAATAGTTTTATCTATCAAACAACTTTTAGTAAGTTGGATTTAATTCCATCTATTTTCATTTCATACATGTAGTTTTTCCTTTTTCCTTATCTATTCTATTTAGATGGCGACATCTCTTCTTCCATAAGTGATTATGAACACTCTGAACTTAACAATACTTTGACCGGTCACTACCAAGAGAATCCCGATAATTTACTTGATTCTTCAACTATTCTAAACGTCAGTATTATCATAGTTTAAATTGGACTTTTATAGGGTGTATTCTTTATTTTATACTTATATTCATATTGAGATAGGACGGTGCTAAATATATACCAGCATATTTTAATGTACTTTTTTGTTTTACTCTGTAACGATATTAGATTCTAAAACACACTAATTGAGAGCTTTCGAGATTTAGGTTACTACACATAGGTCAGTCGAAATGCAATCAAAATAAATATAAACTCTAATAAATTTGCTTATATAAAGTCATATAAATTTGCAACGTAAGATTTCTTATAAACTAAATAGATCTAAAAAATAATAAATTCTTTTAGACGATCGTCCGTTGATCAATTTCTAGAATCTAATCTAGTTAATCGTTACTGCTGTTCGGCTTACTTTGAATCGATTTATAAATTGCGGCTGCTTTTATTTTTATTCAGGAATTTGCTTTCGTTTACACATTGCTCTCAACGATTAAGATTTTTATGCAAAGTGTCGGTAACAATCTTTCGTCATCACTCTAAACTACTAATATTTGTAAATTTGACCATTGTACACTTGACGTATACTTCTTTATCATCATGCAGAATTTATTTTTTGCAGATTTTTACATTAGAATTTGATTTTTCACTAATACATTTGTGCAAGCATTGAACCAATGAAGATTGTTTTATAAATAATCTAATCAGAAGAATGCAAACAGACGTTTCCGAATTCCTTAGTAATTACACAGTGTAGGAATATGTAGAAATTCAATCTCGCATTTTATACAGGTTAAATCTTGTGGGATATTGTACTGGATGTTGCACAGAATAAATTAAATCCTGGATTTTGTACAGTTTACTGATTATTATATTCTTATCATCAGTCTTTTGTTGTTTAACTTACAACAATGTACATTGCTGTGTACATTGTAGCCATTTTTAAATATTTATGTATATCATGATGCTATTTATATGGTTAGATGTTGCAACTAACAACGCGATCTTAAAATACTATCAAGTAAAATTATCATTTTGTGGTTATTGCTAGTTATTAGTTATAATACGACAATTAACCCCTCTAATTATTCTTTTAATATAATAGTCTTACCTGCATAATTAAATGGCACATATTGGGAAGCGATTTTAATCAATGATAAGATGAATATAATAGCTACTTCAATCTTGAAATGATTTTATTTTTAACTTATCTTGTTATATTTTAGAGCATTAAATTAATGACTGAGAAGAGATTAATTTGTTACGAAATTACCTGAGCAAATTTAGTTCAGTATTTCAATTGCCCCTGTTGTCATATTATCAGATATAAAACTCGTTTTATTTTAACAGTAGATTTTGAAATTGTACACTAGACCTTTTTTCGTCTTTCATAGTAAATCTTACTTCTGCTTTTTTTAATCTGTTTGAACAATTAAACAGATTAAACAATTAAACAAAAATAGACAAATCCTATAACGATGGAAATATGATTGTCTATATTAAATTATTTTCTTTATTTTCAAAGAAATTCCTAATCAGTATTTCAATTGTAGTAGCTTCACATAAACTAAACACCGACAAGTGGATTGCCACTACATCGTAACATTTCACATTTTATCACTGTTCGGATGATTCAACTGGCTCTGGAAAGATTGCGATGAAATAGCACACTGCTCACCGCCACTGTGTTTACTCAGGAGCTGCGCCGTTTTCGGGATACAGCGTGACAAAAAGAATTTGTTGAACAAGTTAACAGATTAAAAATTTAAAATGTCTCGATGTTTAAATTCTTGTTTATAAATATTCATTTCTGTGCAATCATTAAAGTGGAATGCGACAGGTTGACGTTAATATTCAAATTTTATGTGTTAGTCAAAGGCTCGGCCTATGCCAAACAAATGAAAATATATTTAAATTAATTGAACATTATGTCGGTTCATTTTGATATTAGTGACATTAAAATTAAAACCAAATTTTTGCTCACAAACAGGAGTAAAATAAAAATTTTGTTCAAACAAAACCTTTTTTTTCTTCATTTGTTTAACATTAATTGGTTGGATCCAGCCTTTAACCAACTAACATATGGAACATTCTTGTGTGAATAATTAAATGTGTTATTTAATTTGACTTAGTAGTGTAGTTGATGTTATGTATTTATACTGTAAATACATTAGATATCATTCTTAAATAGCTATTATTATAGTGTTGATAAACTCAGTTAACGTTATTTTTATCAACTTGAAGAATATAATCTTCAACAAATGTGCCAAATTATAACCTGTAGTTAATTTGATATTTTTCCTACATCAGGATATAAATCCGATCAGTGATGATATTGCTAATTGTATTCAGCTCGATGAAACACTAATTGATTTTGAAGGTATAAAGTATTGCATGTAAGCATTATAAATACTAACTGTATGTGAATATGATTTCAGATTCGTCAGCACCACAAGATATTCATCAACCTAATGCAGAATCAAATCCTTCTGATCTTCACTATAATTCTACCGTAGATCAACGTCAACCCAAGGATTCTTTCGATAACCTTATCAATTCAATATTCGCTGATGTATTATTTTATTTTCTATTAAACGCATCATTAATGTTTTCTTTTCGTTTTGTTTCAATTAGATGACATCAACTGGTCAATATCATAATCAACACTCTCACATTGATACCAGCTGCTTAAACTTTGTAACAGTTCACAAATTTGTCAATATTAAAGATAACACGAATATATTACTACAATACGCTGAACTGAAGCCACAGGTTTTGGGAACGTGTAATTTATTTTTTCGAACGAAACAACAAGACCTTTTTTCCAGCGAAGTAAATATTCTACAATCGCTTCGCATCATGCAGTTGGAGCCCTTATTATTATGTAAATTTATTATATTTGATGAAAATCAATTTTCAAATATTAACGAACTACCGAACGGAAATGTAATTGTCAAATTTGTGAACAATATCGACGATCGATATTACAATAAAAAAATTCACGCAAGAGTCTTAAATTCTGTCGATGCTGGCAATGAACAATTGCAGAGAGAGTGTAAGGTTAACTTTGGCGTAAAACTTGGACCAATTTCCTATATTCTGCCTCAATTTATAAACAACGACCAATTTGAACGGGCTAAAGGTAAGTTTATTACATATTTCTATCAATTTTAAAGAACAGTATTAAATCACCTTGTAATTGGTTACAAAACCCATATGTCTATCTGATCTAATTTTGCGAACCGAAGATTCCAATTTATATATCTTTAAATGATTGCAGAAATTAAAGTTTTTAATATTTAAAGTTTTTCTTAATCCGCATTTGCATTTTTTTCTTTCACTCAGTTTTTGCAATAACTTACAGACAAAAGATAAAAATGGACAACTGATTTTTTTTTCGAACAAATCGACAAAAGATAAAAATAAATAACTGATTCTAAGTTGTGTCATTACAATTTTTCAAATAATTGTACATAAGTGTTTTATATACAAGAGAAAACAGTGAACTTTTATATACAGAAGCGACTGCACACTACAAATTAATATTTATTAAAACTAAATAAAAACTAAGATTAAAACTAAACAAAGACACGATAAAATAAAAAATTAAATTTATATTATTTAAATTATTCAAAGATTTTCAGTTTACTGGAAATTATAATATTATTGTCGATTATAAGAATAATAACTCTAATATTCAACATCCCATCGTATTTGTACTGTAATTTGTTTCTAAATTTTAAAATCACTTGGGGAAAGTGCGATTAGTCGATTTTTTTAAATTATCCGTTGTCTTAAATGACAGTAGTTTGTTTTGTGATTCCGTTATATTTTTTAATGCATAAAATAGTGCATGTGCATCTTTTTAGATTCTCTTTGATCTATTTTATTGTTCATTACAAGAGCAATAAGTGTTGCGCATGTACTCAATCAACAGATAAACACGTTATTTTTCTGCAACCATTTATCTATCATGAATAAAATGCCAAAATTCAAAAACAATGCTTTTTCTAGTGGTATTATATTAATTATTATACATTATATTTTATATATATTTTATCGATATACTTATATTCTACTTGTATTTGCGTAAACAATTTTTGATATTTTGGATTTACCAGGCAGTTTGCGCGATATGTGCGAATATACTAGTTATATAAATAAATTTAATCGACGATCACATCTACCATTTCAATCATTTGCCTGTATAGTTTTAAAAAACGAAGAAGAAAAATTACTCTTTATTTAACAGCGCAATATTTCGATAGCTCCTGATATCATCATCAGGATAATATATTTAACTACATTCAATATTTTAATTTTACATTTAAAATTTTAACCCTGATGAGAGCAGGAGCTATCGAAATATTATACTATTAAATAAAGGGTAATTAGTTTTTTCGATCGTTTAAAACTCTTTAATCAATAATGGAAGGATACTCTGGATTTAGTGTTTACTATCAATCATTTCTAATATTTTGTATTTTTTGGCATTTTCGATTTAACAGGCAGTCTACGCGGTATGTGCGAATATACTCGTTATATAAATAAATTTAATCGACGATCGTACCTGCCATTTCAATCGTTTATTCATCAAGTTATTCGTCGTATTGGTTTTGCCGTTGTTTTAATAATGGACACAAGCAATCAAGAAGGTGAATCAGTTGAAATCAACTGTGCAGAAGAAAATAGCGGAAGAAATTCAAACATATGTGCAAAGTATGTTGTTTGTGCTATGCTCCGAATAGTGATTTATATATTTATCAACTTTTGTTTTTATTTTTGTATTTCTGTCATAGTATTGTGATGATGATAAAACACCATCATAAAAAAATGCTCATATTTCGGTTTTAAGTATTTATTTAAACTTATTGCTATTCACACTTGTCGATAACATCAGTCATTTTTAAAGCTAATTGACGAAACTAAAATAAAGTGTGTCATTTGCTGCTAATTGGGCATCGATAAAGAAATTTCAGTACTTACAAAAGAAAAGAACACAAATAATGTTAAAGCTGACTCATGGTCTCAACTTATGCTTTGTTCCTTAAATAAAACTTTTTGTTTAAGTTGAACAAATTGTGTTTTGTATTTCTGATAACGCTCTGGCAGTAGCTATAGAAATATAAATTAAAGACATTTAAGTTATCAATTTCATTGAATCTAGCAAATTTTAATTTATTGGAGCCAATAAAAATTAGGCAAGAAAACGATTATTCAATATTTGAATGGTCACTGCCATCATAATCAGGAAAAGTTGTTGCAGCTTTTGTAACAATTTCTAACAGCTGTAGCAATTTTTCCTGATGTTGATGGCAGTAGCCATTGAAATATCGAATTATCGTTTTCTTGTTTGATTTTCTTTGGTTTCTATAAATTAAAATATGGTCATGTAAAATAATTTTGTATCTTGTGGATACTGCTCCAAAATTCCAAATTTAATAAATGAATCAAATCAGTTAGTTTTAATTTATTAATTAAATAAATAATTATTTAACTAATAACAATAATTATTTATTATTTATTTTTATCATCACCAAATTGAAATATAGAGACTAACGAGACTAAACTGTTGTTTTATGTGGCAATATCAGCCTATACCACAGCATTATAATTCTTATTAATTGAATATTTATAAATTCAGTTATCTATTAATATTTACCAAAATAAACTATTTAATCAAACAATTCTACTATCGATTTAATGCATCTATAAACTGCATGTTACTGATGGACTATAAAGAAGCTGCCACTTCAATACTGACTAAAATATAAAATTTACTGTTAATTTATAGGAGGAACAAAGGAACATGAAAGGTCAAAGGATTATTCAATATTTCAATGGTAACTGCAATCATCAGGAAAAGATTTTTTTACAGTTTGTTACTGTTTGTTTTACAAAACTGTAACAATTTTCTTTTTTTCCTGATGATTGCAGTTGCCAATGAGATATTGCATAATTCCTTTGGTCTTTGATTTTCCTTTGTTCCTCGTATAAATTAACATTTATTAAAAACGAGGAAATGAATGACTTAAATACCTTCAATAAAATCAACTAAAATACCAAAAGGCGATACAGCAAACTAGTTAAAATCTTTGCAGAGCTTTAAAAATCCGTGAATCTATTATCAAGCGCAATAATTAAATCAAATCAGTTAACTGAGTCTATGTATTTAATATAATTATAAAATTACCACTTTTCCACAAATATTATATAGAATATAATAATATTCTAATATATATAGTATATATATTAGTAGTAAAATATTTATTGTGAAAAGTATTCCAATTTCGGTTTTTATAAATTTGAAATACAAGTTTGTATGTGAAAACACTTATCTACTTTAGGCTGAGTGGTACTACTGTTCTAACAAATAAGCAAATCTTAGTAACGTTGCAGTTGTCGTCGATTAACCTTGAGGAAACTACTCATTGTGATGGTAGTGGTAATGCCGATGATGCAATTCAATCTCAATGCTGTCTTTCGATGCAAGCAAACTGTGAGTTGCCGTTGTTTGCTAACTGCGTTCTCGACGAATTGAAATATACAATCGAAGTAATTGTTGATAGCAAAGAACATGGCACGTCCACTTTAACTTACGGTGTTTGTGCATGAAAACATTACATTCCTCTCTTTATCTTGTGCTGCATCGATGTTTCCAATGCTTTTATATTTATTCAATTGATCATATTCTTATTTATTTTGATTGCTACACTATTAATCCGCTCTATATTCGTATTTAATTGTATTTACATTCAATGGCAATGTAATTATAATACTGACGACAACAGAAATGAAATGCAAGTAACACATGACGATTCGTATCCTCTTCGTACACTACTATTATTATTTTTTGAACAATTAAGCCATTTTAAATGATTACTGAATAAAACAAGATGATTTCATTTTTTGTTAAATATATTTGTCAACATTTCTACGTATTTTATTCTTTGTTTTCCTCCTATACAACAAACTTTTATTAGTTGCTCAGAAACTATAAAATCAGTTCACCGAAACTACCACGCATAATCCATGCATAGTAGTTAATTAAATGCTGTCTTCCTCTCTGTGCTCTGAGTATCGTGAAAACTATAGTGTTATAGCTTAAGTGATTATCGTCAATGAATTAAAATTTGATTAAAATATAAACATTTTTTCTGAATCTGATTGTCAAAATTAGCATTTTCGGCCGGAACCACCATTAGTTCTTGCTTATTGCTATTACATTTTATATATCATTAAGAAATTATTAGTGAAAATTGACTTATACTCCGTTCTTAATAAAGCTATTTGTTAGCTAATAAAAACAGTTAATTATTATTTTATAAAAGTTTTGATTAGTTATTTAATAAGAACATTTTTTCTTTTCGTCCGAGCGAGATTTTCCGATTTGTATAGTCTATATTGCAATTTATTTGTAATTAAACCCGCATTTTTTCAATGCTCGCCCATATTTTATTGTCCATAATTAGCTGCGAATTTATTTAGATGCTGAAAGTCTTTGTTATCGGCGATCGGCAATGACGTAAGTTGGTCGAGATTCTAAAGCTAGAAATGTAAAACGAATTAAATACCACCCAAAAAAGCAGATGTTGTTTCTTGCACTCGTGTACATTATTAATCATTATATATATTATCCAACATATATTATCCACTATTTAAAGTATGATAGTCCTATAAATTAATTTCGAAAAAGAATTGCTTTGCGCAGTTAATTATAACGGCATTTTATTATAATTTTTCGTTTATATTCGATATCAGTATAAAATGTCGATTTTTTTTGTAAAGATTCACTCGTAAATGAGTAAGATTATAACTTTTAACAAATTAGTATTGAATGCACATAAATTAACACCAAATAATTATTAACAAAATTTAAAATTTTATTCGTCAAGCAATTTTTATGAAAGAGCGAGGGTAAACAATATGTTGTGTTAGATTAATATATTATTTTTCTGAAAATGTATCGTAAATAATTGCTATGTATTTGATCTCTGCGTCGCTGTGTTGAGCTGAAGAATAAAGGTCGTAAGATTTAGTAACATCCGATCTCTACTAGTGAATGCTTATTCTTTAATTTTATTTGTTAACATGGCCCCTAACAATTCTTCATTATATATTTAACGAAAAATAGTCAGTCAATAGTATTTACTACAGTCAATGACTGACTATTCTTTCGGTACAGCCAGTTACTGAAATTCTTCTTTAAACATACTGATCAAGTTGATTATTTTCCCCCAGGGGGAAATAATCAACTTGTGTAATTATTGGGGGAAATAATTAACTTGTGTAATTTTTATTGTAAACCCGATGACAGCATATGAATCCTATATTCGAAGAATCCTGGGCGCTGGAAATGATAAGAATTTTTTCGATGATACGCAAACTTTGTATTCGATATATAGATGATAATCCCATAAGATTAGAAGGGGCCATGGAATTGTGTGTCAAACTGACGAAAGTTTATTTTGCCGCAAATCAAAATATAACAGGGGAAGAAGCAGCGAGCAAATTTGGGTTTTCGGAATTTGCGACACAAGTTTTGTTCCAGCAAGAGGATATCTTCAAGTTGTACCCAATAGAGCCTCATCTACCTTATTGCCAATAATAGAACAAGTTTGCAAAAAAGGAACTATCATTCACAGTGATGAATGGAAATCTTATAAAAAGCTTCATGAAATCGGGTTTCTGCATGAAACCGTCAATCATTCCAGTGAATTTTTAAATCGTAAAACAGGGGTCCATACCTAACATATTGAATCTTATTGGGCAAAGATGAAAGCTAGAGGGAAGGAAATGAAAGGAATCCGCAAAAACTTGTTAAATGATTATTTGGCTGAATATATGTGGCGAGATAATATTCCTGGTGAGCCAATTGTAAAAATACTTGATTTATTAAACATTTATTTTTAATCTTTATGTTATTTTCCTTTTTTTAATTTTTAATTTTAATACCATAATGATTTCAAAAATATATTTTGAGATAAACTTATATAATTGTTGGGGGGAATAATAAACTTATATAATTGTTGGGGGAATAATAAACTTATGTAGTTGCTGGGGGAAAATAATAAACTTGTGTAGTTGTTGGGGGAAATAATAAACTTGATCCAAACATACAAGTTATTTCAATCGAATAGAGTTTCGGTCGAAATGTCAACAATTTCTTTTTCCCAATTTTATAATTGTTAGCATTCTGTCCAGGTGGGGTTCATTACTATGAGGAGTAGTGACTAGCGGCGGCGAACAGCATATTACTTTCACAGTGCACAGGGTATTGCCATAATATGAAGCTCTAAATAAAAATCCAAAGTACTCAACATATGATGGGATTTTAGTTGCAGAATCCTTGAACATATTATGAATAAGTTTTGAGATTTAATGCAGCTTATTATCGGTATTCCTTTGGTAAAAAAGATCTATAATAAGCAGTTAATAGTTTTTCGTAGACACATGGTGACTAGATCATAATTCCAAAATTCGTTGTTGTGATGAATTCGCAGTCAAATATTATAAAATATTTAGATTTAATAAACTGTATGTTCCTCTTCAAGTAAGATATCATTGATATGTTAAGCTAACGTTGATCTGTCATATACTTTACAGTCCACTTTACTTCCCAAAGTGATGTATACATGACCATAATATCACCTCAGAATATGCCACAAGCTCAGTTAACAACTTTAGTGTACATTTCCATCTTCTAATTAACACTGTTGTCACATCGGCTTCTGCACTTAAAATCCGCTGCACTATTCTCTTGTCGATAGAAAAGAAACCGAATCGAACATGTGAAGGTGCTTTAGCTTTAACCTTTCTGTCAAGATGCTTTACGCATACGATTATGTAGTGATTGTAATCTCTGATTATCTGTCTCTTAAAATTGATCATCATTTTTTATATTTCAAGTGAAGAAATGAAATATATTGGTACACAGATGATTTATAAAAATGACAAGAATTATTTATTTGCAAAACTTTCTCAAAAGCTTTGCGAAAAGACGCAATCTCGCTACTTGAATAAAGTTATGAAACAAGTGGTAAGTTAGAAATTAAACTACATTTAAAATACTAAACAATTGAACAATTCCTTAGTAAACTCTATTAGATTCAAGATAAAGTTACATCTTATTGTAAACTCTTCGCATTAGATGTATCTTCGCTGTATACGTCCATACCTGTATAAACAACGTTGGGATTATGTGAAATTAGCTCTATAAGACAGGAAAAACGAAAAATATATGTGATGATTATTTAAGGTTTATTTATATAAAGGATAGAGTCAATGTATTACATTTAAAAATATGTAAATTATGTTATGATATCAGTTGTTTGCTATGAGAAATTTCTAAAATTTTTCTAATATGTAGAACCTTTGCTTTTTTGGATTTTAGCACTCCTGCCTTATGATATTTTTGATATGGAAAAAATGTTATAATTCAATATAATAATTAAATATTTTTTGACACGGAAGAAATGTGATAAAATAAAATGTTAAATATAATAATTTATGCCCGTGCCATATTTTGCATTTACAACGCTAAATGAATATAAAAAGTTAATGTCCTTCGTTATTTTATTAATCATTATTCTGTCGGCTTATTGATTTAATTTAATTAACGTACTTTCAGTATTCTGAATCGATGCATTGAGTTTTTTTACCTTATTATAATATCAATTTCACCGATTTGTAATTATTAAAGTATAAGAGCAGTTTCATTTTTCGTGTTTATGTAAGTGTACAAACTTTAATGATATTTTATCTATAGAAAAGGATAGTCGATATGGTTTACTCGGATTTTACGAGTTAAATAATTTTTGCCAGGAGACGTCAAATTGTTATAGATTTATAAAGACATGATGTTTACCGATAACCTTTGCCGACAATTCAAGATATTATCGTATATGACACGTTCATCGAAATTGCTTCAGCCTGTCTTATTCCGTTATAGTATATTAAATCGAACTATCAGATCTTTGTCATTATTTACTACAGATGACCAACTTATGCTTATAAAATTAAGAACAATAGCGAATAATAGTCGCATTTCTAGACAGAATGTGCAATGTCAGAAAATCAATGAGAAGATAGATACTAAAGAAGATAAGGATATACATTCATTTATTTACACGGGTACTATCGATAGTATCGCGTATCCTGTTCAGTCGTTTGCTATTTCTACTATTCTCAACCTCAATTCAACAAAGTATTCGTTCGATGTTAAGGTAGAGGATCCTATTACTCTGTACTTTGATATTTTTGGATCACTAATTTTATTGTAGAATATTAAATTATTTTTATATTCTAAATTTAATTTATAATTTAATTATTACTTATTAAATTATTATATCTAAATCTATGCTAAAGCTTTTAGTTTATATGAATAAAATAGGAAAACTAATTAAAACATTTAAAAAATATTGTAGTTTTATTGAAATTAAAACTGGTATAAAACTCTTTCAATATTAATTCTTTAAACGAAATTTAGAGGACACTGAAATATAGTATTTTAATATATAATATCATAAAATATAAATATTCGTGTATTTAGTACGCTTTATAAAAATTTGGATTTATCAGATATTAAAGAAGCGTTAGAATTATGAGCGTTTAATTACAACGACAATCTAACTAAAGCTCCGCATTCAAATAAATATAAATGCATGAATAAATATTTAGATAAGTCGAAGTGACTTTAAATTATGAACGTCCATATACAAATAAAATGCGTTCTAATAGGAGTATAATTATTAGCTATATAGTAGCGTTTTTATTTCTAAAGTAAAATATTGTATAAAGTTATAAAGTATTCTATGATGTTATAATATATTAATATTCCACCTTATGAGATATACGTGCAGATATATTGATGATAAGTGTATTTAAAACGAGAATTTTTATTTAATAAGTTAAAAAATATTTAGATAGTGTAATTTGTAATAAAACTAATATTAATGATAAAGAAAGTATATATAAATTTAGATATGCCAATTAAATTAACATCTATTAAAAATATTAATAACTTAAATCGTAAAGATAACATTTAAATTTACAAATAAAACTTTGCATTTAAAAAAATGAAATTTTAAATATTGCTATAATATGCAATGATATTAGCTTGTATTAAAAATAATTTAAATAATTTAATTTAGACAAATTCAAACAGAAAATAGTAAGATATATAAATCAGCACAATAATATTAAAAATAAATTTAAAATCATTAGCGAACAATTTTTATTGATGGATAATAAATAGTATACTTTGTATTAGAATATAATACTAGAATGTAATAGAATATATACATTACTATATAATTGTAGATGCTACCAAAAAACCGGAGTTCGATTACAAGTAGAGCAGACTTCTTTATCACTCCTAGACGAGCTGATGGTAGTCAACAGCACTCGTCAGTAGGGGGAACTACTATCAGTCGTTTCGGCTGCCTTGTGATATATTAAGAAGTTATCTCCGAGAATTTGTTTACGTTGTTGCATGGGCCTAGCCTCTTTAAACTAATGATGTGCTTTCCTGATTATCCTAATTTTATTCGGCAGGAATTTTACTTGCTGTCGTTGCTTGCTTTCTCATAGGATCCTTTGTAGGATACATTTTTATAATTTTATATCAGATTGGCGCTAAACTGTGCCCCGGGAGCTAATAAGCTTCAGTATGTTGCCAAAACCGGAGTTCAATTACATGCAGAGCAAACTTCTTTATCACTCCTAGACGAGCTGATGGTAGCCGCCATTACGCATCAGCAACATCCACGGTTATAAAACTGAAGCTTATAGGCTCCCGGAGCACAGTGTGAATTACTCTACTATTAAATTTTATAAATTATTTTCTGATATGGGGGTATATGGTCGAGAATGCTAAGCAGTACGGTGCTTTTACATGTATTTTATTTTGCAGTGACAAAACAGAAAGGTTTCGAATACTATAGACCAATCATACGCAAGACAAAATGATAAACCTGGTTGGGATGGGGGTCATTAGTAAAATGTGTATGGAACACTTCACGAAGACATCATTGTTTAGTCATTTTTATTACATGAACAACTCACCTCAACGTGTCAGAGCACGTTGAAAAAATTTCGGATTCTAATAAAAATACATTTGAGATATAAAGTAAATACAATCTAAAGTAAATACATTATTGAAACTATCAGTAAATTCCAATCATCAAATCACCATGACAGAAGAGTCTGCGAATAAGCGATGCTGCCCTTGTAATGGTCAAACAGCTGTTTGTAAGGGCTGTGTGTGCGTTCGAAATAATAAGCAATGCATTAATTGTTGTGCACAACGATGCTCAAATCGAGAACGATTTATTCCATCCAATCAATATAACGACAAACATACAGCAAAATTCGCAACACAATATTCGAAAAACGATGAACTGGGAATGACAGAAAACGCCGTGGAGACTATCTCCATCGAAATGAAGTGTACTACGGATAATTGCAACGTGTATTCAACGGTAATCCTTCCGAGAAGGCTTTCTAGAGATTTACTAGCCCAAGATTACCTCTGTGGATTTTGTGCAGCCAAAGCAATCAACGAAACCCGAATCGAAATAACTAAACTTAAAATCCAGTTAATATCAAATGATTCAAATAGTTGCTGGACAAACAAAGAGCGTATACATAGAATAGTAAATAAGTCTATCAACTCCTCCCTCAACCGTTGCATCAATAAGCAGGTATCTCATGCTGTTTGTTCTTTTCAACGCACACCAGAGGTAGATAAATCTTATTCTAAATTAGCAAACTCTCTTGATAGGGAAAGCGCTAGGGCCTCACATCTGATAGTTCGTAATTTACCCGTTTCTGAAAACGAGCAACAAGTTATATTAAATCTCTTTGAGGAAATCGGTTGTCCTTTGGTCGGACAAAAATTAGACTTTCATCGACTCCCTGCACTTCATACTAACTCCCCTCCGTGGGTTAAGGTAAAAACTAGCGTCAGCCATGTGAAATCATCTTTAAAATCTTCGTTTAAGCTTAAGAATTCATCTCTACTTCATAAGGCGCACTTGCGCCCTGATTTGTCGAAACTTGAACAAGAGGAACTTAAGAGACTACGGAAAGAATTATCCGAACGAAAAAAGTCAGACCCAAGTAAGCGATATTTTATTAGAGGACATAAGATAGTGGTTTCATCAAGTAGGGAAGCCCATGCAGTACGGTGTACCTCAAGGTACACCTTGAGTGTACCTCAAGGTTCTTGAGGTACACCTTGGTGTACCTCAAGGTTCTGTACTTGGCCCTATTCTATTTACGCTTCTTCTTGGAGATTTATCTTGTATAACTAGTAAATTCTGCTTCAGGGTAATGCAGTACGCTGATGATATACTTCTTTATTCTCATTCGTCTCCTCATTCCCTAAGCCAACTTTTCGTATCCGCATCTAATTGTCTTCGTGCTCTATCAGAACATCTAATTTCTTTGCGCATGTCCCTAAATCCTACCAAATCTAAAGTGTTATGGATTTTTCCCTCCACTGTTTCTGTTATTCCTCCATCTCTGTATCTTCAGACCACAATTATTCCTGCTGTAGATAAACTAGTATTTCTAGGTATTCACTTCGACAATAACCTGCATCTCGATCCCTTCATTCGTGATAAAACTAGGTCTTCAAATCTTCTTCTCCGTGATATTCGTCTCGTCAGAAGTTCTCTAGATTTTAGTTCTTGGAAATCTCATATCTCCTCCCTTCTTTTCCCACGTATTGATTACTGTCGTAGCCTTCTCGTTTTCTCTTCAAAGTCATCCCTTAATACTCTTCAACGCCTCATTAACACTGCGGTGCGCATCCTTTTTCGACTTCGTAAATTCGATCATATATCTTCCTATTTATCAAAACTTGGATGGCTAAGTATTGAACATCACGTTCGTTTTTGTCTGCTTTGCCTGACTTATCGCCTTCTCCATTGTAATTCTCCTTCTTATCTTTATCTGCCAACTCTAAGTGAATCTCGATATCTTTCTACTCACCTACGTTCCTGTGATTCTCTTCTGCTACACGTACCTATTCACTCAACCAACTTCGGCCGTCGATCCCTACATATCGCTGCTCATCTCCTTTGGAATTCCTTACCTAATCATCTGCGATCATCATCCTCACTCCGATTTTTCAAAAAGCAGCTAAAATCATTGCTACTAAACGATAAAAGTTTTTATTTTATTTTATCTGTTTAGCTGCTGTGGGCTTGTAAGCACACAGTCTGTGTGCATTTGCCACATTAAAAAAACTTTCAAACTAAAAAAACTGAATACAAAGATATATTAAATTTTAACATATTTTAATATATATTAAAATATATCTAGTATCATTTATTGGTTTAAATTATATGCCAATGTTTAGTAAAGATATAAATGTAACACGGAGAGAGATTATGAAACATTTGCAATTGTCACGGTGCTCTTTACTTAATTAATTTAATTTTCCTTTATAGTTGTGATGTGTCATATTTGGCAAATTGAGTTGTATTTTTTATAAAGTTTCAAATTGAACTTTTTATAGTTAATGTATCATCGTCATTAAATAATAAGTAGTTTGTTTACTCTTGTTTAATATAATAAATAAATATATAT
>WNNJ02003683.1:0-39177 GCA_012934845.2 Pomphorhynchus laevis
TACGAAATCCATGTTGCTCTGGAGGAAGAAGAAAACTACGAAATCTCGACAAACGTACGGCCATCAAATTAGATAGAACTTTATACGAATGATTTAGTAGAGCTATCCCTCTATAAGAATCTCGACACGAAGGATATCCCGAACCTTTGAACAACACTTTGATAATGCTGTCACGCCAGCCATTTGGTATAGGCCAACCCCTAAGAATCGCGTTATAAAAGAATATCCAGTAGTCAGCGACCAATCCGAAAGTCTGATTAATATGTTCAACACATAGTTGATCAATTCCAGCAGCCTTTCTAGTAGCCATATTAGAGAGACAGCTCTTAATTTCAGCTAGGCTAAAGGGAGAATTGAGCGGATCATGGTCCGTGATAGGACAATAGAGATTGCATTCTTTAGGATCGAAGGAATTAGAATTAGACGAAGCCAAAATTTCAGCGAAATGCTTGCGCCAATCTTCTAAAGGAAACTTAGAGGCAAGTTTACAAGTTTTGGGGCGTGCTAGCCATGGAGCGACCTCAGCTCTTAGAAGCATTATCTGTTCTTCTCGTCTAAGCACATTCAGCCTGAATTGTCTAGTACTCTTATTATAAAATCTACGCAGAGTCACAAAATCCGTCCTGGACAATGAAAATTCATTAGTCTTGTAGAATGAGAGTAGCATCCTCTGCAAAAATTTTAAATGATTTGGTAGTCGATACGATCGGCTTCCATTATGTCGGATATTATTACACGCGCGTAACAGTGTTTGGTGAAGCATAGTGTAACTGGCCGCTAGATCACCACCCAACAAGAGTCGCTTAGATTCATTCAAATGACTAAAGTTAATGGCGTCGACAACGATCCGCCTACTCTTGGGTTGGACGGGACAAAAATCACTTAGTGAAGTTGAGAATTCTTCAATGACACAAATTACCGGTTTATGTTTTCGTCGTAAAGCCCATGCTACATCGAAATCTAAGCATGTATCATGAATACCAACGTTCGAGAATATTAAATCTAGACAGCTCCTAGTTTCACCCATTTCACAAGGTCCAACCCTCGATAGGAACGTGAAGAGTTAGATTGTGCGAAAAGAAGAATTCCTTTAGTAAATTAAGCTTCAGAGGGGATCTAGAAGAGGTAGCGTTGAAGTCACCGGCAACAACTATGGGTTTATTACGAGATGAGTTTAAGAGAATCTCAGACAACTCATTAATAATATCAGAAGCGTCTAACGACGGCTTGAAGTAGAAGGCGATAATGACAATGCTCGGAGTGTCCAAATAAACTGAATTCTCGAATGTTTTGTAAGACCACTCACTAAAAGAACCATTGATTGCCAAAATAACACCTCCACTAGGTCGACCGCGATCACCAAGAGTGGCCAGAATTTCAAAGCAATAAAATGAGTTTAATTTTACCGGCGATGTTGTGAAAGTCTCCAATAGAACTGCAATATCAAAGGAGGTCAAATAACTAGCAAATCCTTCATTCATAAGAGTTTCAAGACCTTCCACGTTAAATAATAAAAGACGACGAAGGCAAGAATCTGACGCTGCACGAGGAAAAGTTTGTGATTGTCATATGAGGGGCAACTGTGACTGCCCTATCCCATTTTCCCCAGTAGATGATTCCAAACGTGTTCCTAAGCGTACCACTTTATTGTTACGGATCACAAAGCGAACTGACGTATTGTTTTCCCTCGCCACCTTAAGTTGATCGAGAAGGATGTTACGCGCATCACGTTCCGCTGGAGAGAGGTCAGCACTGACGTATACATTTTGGAAGAGCTCAGAGTCTTTTAATAGTAATAATAATAATAATTCTAATACATCGTATATTGTTTATTAATCGGTTTACTACAGAAGCAGTCATCTTTGCGGATGTAAATTGGAAGTACGGTACAGACGTCCTGAGTTTGAATTCGATCAGCACCACTGTACGTAAGGGTCGAAACGTGAAATGTAGGTCAGGATCAGCAGCTGATGAGACCCACCCAGGCTGGTTAGTAGCGTCCTGCTATACAAAGAATAGGAGCAATACCTGTTACAATAATGTCGTGGCACAACCAAAAGTATTTCTATTTTTAATTTTTTTATTTTCAAAATATTTTTAAAATTTTATTGTTAAAATTTTATTTTTCATTTTCAAAATATTTCTATTTTTAAATACAAATATTACAAAAAAACATGTAGCTTTAATAAAGTTGTCAAATTTATTTGTGTCATCATTTATGTTTCTTTAATTCATGTCTAATTAATATTAATAAATAAATAAGGTGGTCTAAGCCATAGACCACCCATCCTTCGTCTATCCCGTCCGGTGTTCCACAAGGCTCAGTATTAGGCCATATGCATTTCTTTCTTCTTCTCGGTGACTTGTTTCGATTTCTCATAAATTTAACTTCCATGTTATGCAATATGCTGACGACATTCTCATTTATGCTCACGCACCTGCTTATCGTATTCATGATCTTAGTGTTTCTGCTTCCGACTGTCTTGTATCAATTTCCAACCATCTTTCTTCCCTTCGCCTTTCTATGAATCCTGAAATATCTAAAATTATGTGGATCCTACCTCGAAGCTTCGGCGTAGAACCTCCTTCCTGTTGTGTATGAACGAACACACTGCAAATGTATGGCAATGACGATTATCACTGGCAGCAATGTGCTTGGCGGTATGCCTTTGTATTTTGACTATATATGTCGGATAGCGACTGTTTCTGAACGCTGGTGTTTTGTTTGTACTAAAAATTAAAAAACGTTAGCGTTTGCTTTGCAATGTCTGAAAACACAACAATTGGCGACGAGGGTGGTTCAAAATTTTCGTCGAACGACATTATGAAAATTGTATGGGAACAACAACGTACATTGACGAAGTTGATGGAAAGTCTGCAAAATCGTGAAAATCCCAATAAGGATTGCAATATACCGGCGTTTCAGCATTTCAATGCAGATCACGATAAGTGGATTGATTACGGGATTCAACTGAAGAATTTTTTGGGCATGCACAGAGTTGATTCACAGATGCGACAAAAACAATTCTTACTGTCCAGTTGTGGTCAAGAAATTTTTCGCTTGGTTGGACAATTGATTCCGTCTTTCGAAAAAGAGGACATTACTTTCGAGATGATTATTAAGGAACTCGATCGTCATTTTAAAAAGCCGATGCATATAGTTGCAGCCAGATTCGAATTTACGCAATGTCGACAAAAAGCCAATCAGTCACATAAAGATTGGATAGCGGAAGCAAGGGGCCTGGCTAGTAAGTGTTCGTTTTTCGATCAATCCATTCAAACCGAACAGCAAGCAATCGACGACAGATTGAGAGATCTGGTAATTGCATATACTCCAATCGAGGAAATACGTATGAGTCTATTACGATTAGACAATCCTACGTTAGACGATGTAATTAGGATTGCTTCTAATTGGGAAATGACACAAGCTACTAAGCACTTGTTAGCGACGGAAACCAGCTCGAATTATGCAAATGACTCGAAAAAGGATGTTGAAATTTCGCATGTTAATAAATTAAGTGCTGGACGTCGATCACAATGGAATAAAAATTCCATGCCTCGTTGTACACGATGTAATGGTTCAAATCACGTAAATGAGCAACAGTGTTGGGCTAAGAACGTAAAATGTCACCGTTGTGGTAAGATAGGTCATATTCGTCGATGCTGCAAGGTAGCACTACAAAATATTCATCAGTTGATATCAGACGAGAATGGTGATAATAAGGCTGTAGAGTTGGCTTTTCTCGAAATTCAAAACGTTTGTCGAAGGGACCATATCCTGGGACCGACATTGGAAGTGAGAATAAACGGAGTTCAAGTGGAAATGGAGTTTGATACGGGAGCAATGTTGTCTGTAATATCTCAAAAAACATGGTCAAGTTGTGGTTCGCCTGAGCTAAGAGCGGGAAGATGGCTGAGAAGTTTTGGTGGAGGGTTGATAAAGAGCATAGGTCAATGTCAAGTGACTGTAGAACTAGATAATGTAGCCAAATTGTTGAATGTCGAGGTCGTATACGAAACAGAAAAGAGCTTGTTTGGACAACCGTGGATAGAAGCATTTAACATGTCCTTGCCACGTCAAGTAAGATCCCGCCCACGAGCTATCAATCAGTTAAATTTAAATCAACAAGGTGCATCCGATTTAAACCACATGTTACTCAGATTTAAGGAGTTATTCAATGAAGATCTTGGGAACATTAAGGATTTGGAGATAAAGTTACAAGTTGATCCATCGGCTATTGCACGATGCATTCCGGCTCGTCGCGTACCACTGCCATTAAAGCCAAAAATCGAAGAAGAGTTAAAGCGCCTTTTATCGAATGGAACATTAGAGCAAGTTGATTCAAACTGTAATTATATTGAATGGGCGAGTCCAATTGTTTCTGTGCTCAAGAAGGATAACTCAATAAGACTTTGCGCTGACTTCAAGGCGACAATTAATCCGTATCTGAATTGTGATTGTTTCGAATTACCGACATTTGAGGAGATACTGAGCAAAATCGCAGGAGGCACCTTGTATTCAGTATTGGATTTAAAGGATGCGTATTCACAAATGAAAGTTCATCAAGACTCTCGAAAGTATTTGACCATATCGACACCCTTCGGATATTATCAATATCGTCGATTACCATTTGGGTTATCCATTGCACCAATTTTGTTCCAGCGTTATATGAATCAATTACTCGGTACGATTCCGGGCGTCGCAGTTTATCTGGATGATGTTGTAGTTGCAGGTGAAACACGTTCAGAACATATAGACAGACTTCGAAGTGTAATGACAAGATTATTGAATGCGGGAATACGAGTTAAACGTGAAAAGTGTTTATTTCTTCAAGAACAAGTCAAATTTCTGGGACACGTGTTAGATAAAGGAATGGTAAAAGTTGATCCAGAGAAAGTTGATACTATTCAAAATATTTGTCCACCGTCAAATCCTAAAGAACTGCGAACGTTCTTGGGAACCATAGGGTTCCTTGAACGTTTTATTCCTCATTTGCGGTCGCAGTGTGCTGACTTGTATTCGTTAACGGGTGTACGAGCGAATTGGAACTGGACAGATCGGCATCAAAGCCAATTTGAATTGGTCAAGCAAAGTATGCTAAAACCGAAAATTTTAATACCATATGATGGGAAGAGTAACCTGAAGCTGTATTGTGATGCTTGTGAGAGAGGCTTAGGAGCCGTACTGCTTCAAGAAACTAAAAACAACCGTTATCTGCCGATTGCATACGCATCAAGAAAATTGAGCAGCGCGGAAATAAATTACTCGCAAATCGACCGGGAGGCACTTGCACTTATATTCGGTGTCAATAAGTTTCGATATTTTCTATTAGGTAGAAAGTTCGTACTCATCACTGATCACAAACCTTTGAAATACATATTCGGAAATCAACGTAATTTGCCAAAGATCGCGAATCAGCGTTTAGTCAGATGGGCATTGTTGTTGAGTCAATTCGACTACGAACTCGAATGCATTCCAGGAAAAGATAACATAATTGCCGATGTCCTCTCCAGATTTCCATGTCAAGGCCTTGACTGTGCAGAAACGTCGGGAACAAATGATATCTGTGTGAATTTGTTATGTGAGGACACACCTTTATTATCCGCAACAGCTATTCGCGAAGCTACGAAACAAGATTTGATTCTAAAAAAGGTGACGCAATATGTGTCGATCGGTTGGCCAAACAAAGTTACAGACTCGAACATTCATTATTACAGCACAAGACGCAATGAGTTATCATTTGAAAATGGAATTTTGCTTTTAGGAGCGCGTGTATTAATTCCGACGAGTCTACGGGAGACAGTTTTGCGAGCTTTGCATGCAGGCCATCCGGGAATTGTGGCTATGAAGTCCTTATCACGATATTACGTATGGTGGCCTGGATTGGATGCTGATATCGAGCGCTCAGTACAAAATTGTAACGATTGTCAGCGTTTCCGGAATAACGAACCTAACCATCCACTTCACAATTGGCCTGTACCCAGCGATATATGGACTAGGATTCACGTAGATTTCGCCGGACCATCCCAACAGGAGTATTACTTTGTGGTTCAGTGTGCTCTATCAAAATGGCCAGAGGTTATTAAGATGCAATGTACAAGTGCTCACTCAACAATAAAGGTATTAAGAGAAATATTTGCCAGAAATGGGGTTCCGGAAGAGCTGGTATCAGACAATGGTCCCCCGTTTCAGTCTTCCGAATTCGCGAATTTTTTGCAGTCTAATGGAGTAAAGCATGTAAGAGTATCTCCGTATCACCCAAGATCTAACGGTTTAGCGGAGAGGTTTATTCAAGTACTAAAGAATAAAGTGATCAGACCTTACAATATACACGATCGTCCAAAGCGATTGCAGCAATTCTTATTGTCGTATAGAAACACACCGCACAGTGCCACAGGAAAACCACCATCAATTGTCTTTACCGGTCATCGTTTGACTACCTTATTTGATCGTTTGAAACCGAATCTACGTTCTACACTTGAAGGTTATCAAGCAAATAACAAAATACATTTCGATAAGAAATCCAAACCGAGGGAGTTTTATTCAGGAGAAAAGGTGTGGTATCGGCAGAAAAGTAACGAACCGTGGTCGGCGGGGGAAATAGAAAAGCGCTCAAACTGGACATCGTATGTCGTGAGCAACGCTGATCAAAACTACAGATTACACGCCGATATGCTTCGTAAAGGAGAAGGTATAGAGAATCGAGAAATTACCAATGATGCAGACAATGATCAAGAGAAAATGAATTCAACATTGTCACAGCGGATTGAGATAACTAGTGATCAAAGTCCACTTACCATTACGAATTCGGCGGATGAAAAAAATCTTGAACATGATAATTGCCATCGCCAATTACCTAGACGATCAGAAAGAGTCCGTAAAGTACCTGTTCGATATGGCTGGAATGTGGCGTACTAAAAAGACCACATTTATATGGGGAAGAGGAATGTTGTGTATGAACGAACACACTGCAAATGTATGGCAATGACGATTATCACTGGCAGCAATGTGCTTGGCGGTATGCCTTTGTATTTTGACTATATATGTCGGATAGCGACTGTTTCTGAACGCTGGTGTTTTGTTTGTACTAAAAATTAAAAAACGTTAGCGTTTGCTTTGCAATGTCTGAAAACACAACACTTCCGTATCCCTAAATTCTACAATTCTTCCTATCGTTGATAATCTCGTTTTCCTAGGCTTTCATTTCGACAACCGACTTTCACTTAAACATTTCGTTAGTAATTAAGTACGCTCATATACCTTGATACTTGGCAATCTCCGTCAAGTTCGTAGATTGATCGATTTCCCTTCTTGTATGACTCTCATGTCTTCTCTTCTTTTCTCAAGACTTGATTACTGTCTTGGTCTATTTTCCAACTCACCTAAATCCACTCTTCTTCCTTTACAACGCATCATCAACGCTGCCGTCCGAGTTATCCTCCGTCTTCGTCGTTTTGATCATACATCCCACTATCTTGCTTCTCTCGATTGGCCTACCATTTATTGTCATGTTCAAATTCGTCTTCTTCTCGTTGCTTTTCGACTTGTAACTTTTAATATCCCTTCATTTCTCAACGTTCCTTTTCTCGACAATTCTCGTACTGTGTACTGTTCCTTGTGTTCCTGTAATTCCCTTCTTTTACATGTCCCAAACTACTCTTCCTCTTTTGGCTTCCGCTCCTTCGTTAAGGTTGTTCCTCTCTCGTGGAATCATCTGCCCATTCATATCCGCCAATCAACATCAATGCCGTGCTTAAACGCCAAATCCAATTTCATTTCAATAATTAACTGATTAATCCGCGACTTTTTGCTTTTTTTGTTAGTGGTTATGTAAGCGTGCACTTGACACGCATTTGCCACGTTAAATAAATTATTATTGATTGATTGCTTGATTGATAGACATTAGATTGCGAGATCGTCGTGTGCTAAAATCTGGCAGTAGATTCGCTACTTTTTTATATTAAAGTAGATCAGTTTAGGTGATTTTTAGTGGTGCTTCATGTTAAGGTCTATGGGAAGATACCTCTTGGTAGATCTCGGTACAGGTGGATAAAGCAATTTAAAAGCTTGCATTAGAACGGCCTATGGCTATTCAGAAGTGAGCTTTGTTTGTCACTGAGGATCCCGACGGTCGAAGTAATCTTATTTGCAGGTTTCCTAATGGCAAGACCTCCGGTCAAATAGTCGAAACTCGTAACTGTTATATTTTGTCAAGACAATGTAATGCATTGACAAAAGAACAAATTTATTTTGTAAATAGTTATAAAGGATCCTTTTTGTAAGCAATCAACAGACGTAAATATTTGTGTATAATTCGATAGTAAAGAGTTAGGCACATTGTTTAAAACGAAGTAATTGTTCAAATATCATATTTAAAACATTCTGTTTGTGATTGAACATTTAAAAGATTAAAGATTAAACAATTATAATATTGTATAATATTGTAAAAATATAATAAATTATTATTGAATGTATACATACTAACGTTATCCCACTCGTCATATATTTGAGATTGAATGATTTCCTCAATAATATCTTCCAAAGTAATAATGCCGATAAGCATCTTACGCTCATTGTTCAAATACGGGCGTTCAACCAAAGCGATGTGATAATTACCTGAATAGACAAATTTGTGTATGCATAATTAACTAATCAGTTGAACTGACATGGTGACAAATGTCAAAATAAAGTTGTATAATAAAACAATAATAGTTATAAAGTTAGCAACATATAGCTGGTTGACTACCTTTTTTAAATTCTTCAAGTAGTTCTAAAATGTTAGCATTAAATGCAACTCGACCAACAGGATGATTGAAATAAGCACAAACGTTGTTGACACTCATATTTCCCTCCAGATCAATGAAAGCAAAATCGCGAATGTTGATAAGACCGACCACGTTTTGCCTTTATCAAAAGGAAGAAAAATTCAAAATCCTCGAATATAACACAAGATACTAGTAATTAAGATCAATTTTCCATTTAATCTTTACTTTCACGTCACGTATATCGGTTAAGAAAAGCAAATTTGACACATCCGTTTTTAATATCTACTAAGCGGCGTATAGGAGGAAATCCGCCATTAAAATGAAATATTAAATACAATAATGCAAATAATATTTGATAGTTTAAAACAAATTATTAAAAATTTTAGATTTAATAAAACATTGAAAGTTATTTGTTAAAATGAATATGTTGACGAATAAACAGGTCATAAAATATTGTTATGTTCAAAAATACACATACATATTGTCAAACGATCATTCACAAATTATCAATCGAACGCTTCTTTATTATCAGAATATAAAAAGTTTAATTTTATTTTTTTTCAAAAATAGCATACATAATATGCATAATATTAAATATTATATAATATTTAATTATGATTCAATACAGTAAAATAATTACTATATTTTATCAAGGAAGTCAGTCGAGTTCGTGAAACTGCAAGAAAATCAATGTCTATCTCCAATGTGGGTTGCTTTCAACGCTATAAAAACAATATTTAACATTGCGGCTATGATCTGTCAAACTATTATTGATGAGAAAATGACATGGATTCGTAATAATATATATAATGTATCTTTAATCTAAATTATGACAATAAATCAGATCCCTAACGCATGCTAAATCATATTGCATACAGATAACGAATGTAAATTTATATTGTAACACATTAGTAAAGATATACCCGACTAAATATAGTGTTAATGAATTAGAAAGAATAACTCGTCGGCTTACCGTATAATTAATAAAAAAGAATTTTTTAGGTAAAAAGTTATATATTATTTAAGTTATAATTGAATATATCTGTCCGGTGAAAAGGACCATCAATCGACGTTCCGGCTCCTGATATGGGTACAAGTGGTCGCGAAATGACTTGGATAGCAGATACATATTGTAACACATTTGGTAAGTTACCCATATTATAATTACTAAAGTATAAATGCCGTATATATATTCCAAAGTGCAACAATTAATAATAATGAATTCTTTTACTAAAACGTTCAACAATCTTTTATTATAATTTCATATCGTAGTAAACTTTAAAAGTATGTTGTACTAATGATTTCATCGTAACTGGCATCTTTCTAAAGAGCAAAGGTGTCAGAAAAAAGTAAGACGGCGATCCATATTTTAATTAATTTCAATCTAGCAAGCCACACATACCAAATGTGTTAGTAAAAAATTTATACATTCATTTGGATGATAATCGAAAACGTTTAGATAGTTGATTTTTACAACAATAAAAAAAGAAATTTTTAAACAAGAAATTACAAAGAATAATGATTAGCCATTTATTTTTTTAATTGAAGATAGATGGCGAGTATTTTCTCCAATAAAGCTATTAAAGTTTAAAAAAAGTTTATTTTTACCTGGCAAATGCGTGCCGGCGTACACTTACATGACCACTCTCATTTCTCGAGACAAGGCTCTATATAGTGTTCTCATCTCCCTCGACCTCTCCTCCGCATTCGACATTGTCGACCACTCCGTCCTCCTTTCTCGCCTTCGTTATGATTAAGGCTTTTCTTCCTCCTCCGTAGCATGGTTCGCCTCATATCTATCCGACCGTTCCTTTCGCGTCTGTTCTAATTCATCATCCTCCCCTCCCATCCCTATTTTTTGCAGGGTCCCACAAGGTTCAGTCCTAGGTCCCCTGCTTTTCTCTCTTTTGCTTGGCGATCTCTCTCCATTTATCAAACCTTACTCCTTTAACGTCATGCAATACGCCGATGACATTCTAATCTATGCTCATGCACCCGCACATCGCATACACGATATCGGCATTTCTGCCTCCAACTGTCTTTTTTCTATCTACAAACGTCTCTCCAATCTCCATCTCGTTCTAAACCCCGAAAAGTCCAAAATAATGTGGATCCTTCCCCGTAAACCAAACATATCTCCTCCCATTGTATCTTTTGCCTCATCGATCATCCCATAGTCCACAATCTCACTTTCTTAGGCTTCCATTTCGATGATCACCTTTCCCTTAAACCCTTCGTCCGTGACAAGGTCCGCTCGTCTAACTTAATTCTCCGTGACATCCGCCGTATCCGCCCCCTTATCGACTTCCGTTCTTGTATGTCTCTTCTTTCATCGCTTCTTTTCCCTAAAATCGATTATTGCCTTAGCCTTTTCGCCAATTCTCCAAAATCCATCATCCTACCCCTACAACGAATAATCAACACCGCCGTTCGAGTGCTCTTTCGTCTCCGTCGCTTCGACCACACATCCACATATTTTGCCCAACTCTCCTGGCCCACCATCCACATCCGCATCAAACTCCGCCTTCTTCTCGTTACTTTTCGTCTCATCGCTGTCGGCTCCCCATCGTTCATCAACCTTCCTTTCTTAGACGATACTCGCCCCACCTCGCTATCGCTTCGTTCCTGTCATACCCTCTTACTCCACGTTCCTAATTACTCCAACAACTACGGTCTCCGATCCTTCCTCGTCGCCGCCTCACTCGCCTGGAATCAACTCCCTCTCGACGTCCGCCGCGCTCCCTCCTTTATCACATTCAAACACCTCCTCCGTTCACACCTTCTCGACACCTGATTCACAGTCTTGTTTTGTTGTGGTCATGTAAGCGTGCGCTGGCACGCATTTGCCACGTTAAAATAAATCCTTTTTTTAAATCACATTAAAAGATTTCGAAATTCAGCCTCATTCTAAGAAAAACATTTTCTAGTATTTAATAAAGTAAATAATCATTATTTATTAGAAATTGTCTTTCAATTTGTTACCTTGATTTTATGTAAACGGGAATTCTTGTAAATCCTTCTTTGTATATTTCAATCATAAGATCATAATTCACTTCTTTAGAACCATCAATCATAAATACATCTGTTAAAGGAGTCATAATATGCTCAACCACTTTTGATTTTAAAGCAAGAGCACCAGCAACAATCGCCATTTCGTGTTGCTCAATATCCTTAGTAGTTTGCTTGACGAGTTCAAGAATCTGGCGTCTGGTATACGAACTGCCGACGTCAGGTCCCAATGCAAAATCCAATAATTTACTTAAAGGATACGCTATCGGAAAAGTGAGAACCATAAACAGTTTAGTCAATACCAACGTTTTTGCTCCAACAAGGAGTCCATGTCGACTGCATAAAGCTTGCGGAATTATTTCACCTAAAATTACTATACCAATGGTAGACCCTATAATAGCGTAAATTCCGTCTATTATTTCTTCGAGCATTACAGTTGCTGTTGCATTGACTAAAACATTGCCTAGCAGAATAGTACAGAGCAGAAAATTGCCTCGTTTTCTGACTGGCATGATTTTCTTGGCGTATTGAGCTATTTTGCTGTCCTCCTCAGCTACAATAAGTATTTCAAGATCCTGAGTAGTCAGTGACATTAATCCTAGGTTAAGGCCGCTGAAAAGTCCTGAAACTGTAAGCAATACAGCAATCATACAAAACATTAACCAATTTGGCATTAATGGTTTTACTGTTACAACTGACATTTGGCAATTATTTCCTTGATGGTACCAGTCATTTGGTAAGTGGGAAAGTGTTTCCATTGTATCTTGATAACGACTCTTAGGAAAGTTGGCATTCTTATCACCAACACCAATGAACATTTCGTGACCTTGAAAATTTACAATGGGCTTTACGCAAATAAAATACGGTGTTTTATGGTATGGGAATTCCACAACTATATGACCGACAAGTGTCATTGCATTAAATGGAACTGTTAATATGCTATGATAAAGATACTTATTTAAGCAACTATTGGAACTAGTTGAAAATGCAATAAGCACTATGTATTCATTTGTTTTATTATTATCAAGGAGCAAATCAGACCGACCTAGTACAATTAAAATTTCATGTTCTTCATTGACATTCAAACGCCAACCCGCTTTCAGGCCACGAACTAATCTATATGAAGTCTGTTTCGTAGATCGAATTGGGATGAAAGCCTCTAGATAAAATTCACGAGATTCATCTATTGTTGATGATGATAACGAAGAGAGCGAAGATGATCGTTCATTAATATTAAAATTAACATAGCGTTGTTGTTTGACAAAATTATACATAACTATGTCTTTTCTATGGATGGCTGGAAATGGAGAGGTGTTTGTATTTGCCGAGTCTCCTTCAATAATCGAATTAACAGAGAGAAATAAATACGATTCCAATAAACAGCAATAAAGTAGAAACCAGATCACGAAATGCCGATTACATTGGACACAAGTGTGATATAATAAATGGTGATTGTAAGCTTCATAGTCTCCGTCTAAAATCATCTTCATTTAACTTTTCCTGGTTTGCTTTTTTAAATATTAAATACCTAATAATTTTCTGAAAGTAAATTATATCTTAAACAAACAATCACCTGCTACAAATAGACAGCAAAATTTTAATATCAATTGTCTAAATTAGTAATAAGTAAAGATACTAAAATACTTGAGATTTAAAATGCAGTGATGCTGTGACAGAAGATTTCATTATAAATTAAAAACGCTTTATATTTAAATAATTGATGTGTGCAGTGCAATAGGTGGTAAAGATAAAAAGAGAACGTAACTCCCTGTCTGCATATTTGTATATCTCGTATAAAATAGTGTAATATAATATGACTACCGTAGGAGTTAAAAACCATAGCAAATGATAATGATGATAGTGGTGGTGCTTTACTTACTAATTTTATGTAGCTAATGAAATATTAATAGTGCTTGTATATAATATGACTGGCAAGCTGCTGTTATATCAGGTTATTTCCGTGTAAAATTAGTTTAGTACACTTTGTTTTTTAAACTACATTTTTTTTAAAAACTAAACTACAACACAGACTCTATTTGATATTATTACATAGCATGTTAATGTATAGCAGCATTATAATTAAGTAAAGGGCAAAAGAAATAAAAATCAAACACTTACCCGTTTGTTAAGCATATATACTTAAAAAAGACGATGGGAACCGGTTGACCATTGCTTCGATCAGCTACCAGTATTTACCATATATCACAAATACGTCAAAGAAATTGAATTTTGTCAATATAACCCGCTCATTTATACTTACAGTAATATGATGGCTAGATGATAGCAAGTAGCGCATGAAAAAATCTAGTTTAAAACATATTATGTTAATAAAATCAACTGAAATATCGGAAACTTTGATAGGCTTTGTGTATTCACATGTGTTTCACCGCTCATTGCTTAACAAGCTATCAATATCGAATTTAATTCGCTTACGGCGCCTGCCAGTATTCTGATTAGAAGATAAAGAGTCATGTCGATTTCTGTGCGTGCTTGGCTACATTGTCACGATCGGCAAGGATTTTGTAAGCTCCGGCCCTTTTACTGTACTTTTTAGAGTTATTTCTTTGTGATCGCTGATATTCTTCGCTATCATGTTCATGCGATCCATGAGCGTTGCTGTGACGATTATCTTCCGATTCGGTTGATGTATTCGCGGCCGCGGTGGTGGCGGTTGTAATGAATTCGTTATTTCTTCGAACCATGTTTGAGCAACTCTTCAAAATTGATGCGATATTACTACTTTTATTCGTAATTAAGTGATTGGTGGTATTTGTGGTCACTATCATTTGTACTGCCGCTGGTGCGTCGTCATGTTGATCATGCTCAACACCTTGAACATCAACAAAATTGTCGGGTAGTATAAGATCATCACACATGTTGAGTAACTGATGAATGATCTGGTTGAGATGATCATTACAATTGTCGGGTGTATGATCGGCAACACTAGATTGGCTGCAATTCATCGTTGAAATTCCGGTTTTACCATTGTCAATCATAGTTTCTTCTTGGTTACTACTCGATGATACAAAGAAAGGCGCAGCAGATTCGTCGGCACCGGGTTCGTTGATAGAACCAGAAGCAAATTTTGCAAATTCATTCGATGGATTGCAATCAAGCCCATATTTAGGATCATATGATGTAAATGACATCATTGGTATTGTTGAATTGCTGTTAAGTATAAATGATGACGATTCAAACTCCAATCCCTGTTGAGATGATCCTTTTAATTTTATCGTCAAGTTATCATTATCCTTGATTGGACAACAAATTAGATTATTGTATTCGTTCATTTGATTTTTATTTATTTGCATATCATTACTAGCTAAGGGATGCATTGAACTCTGATGCAGCTCACCAAGTTGTTGGATCTTATTTATTTGATCGGTAACTTGTCCTGTCGGTGAATTAGCAGACATCAATAGATGACTTTCAGCATCAATTGCTGCTTAATAAACTACTTACAAAAAAAAAGTTTGAGATAAATAACATACAATAAAATAACATACATATACTGGTATGTTTGGATTCTAAACGAGCAACTTAGAATAACAACGAGGAAAATTACAAATTGGAACTACTTACACAATACAAATTCGACACAGACAATTATACCGAAGAACCAATATCAAACATCATGGTCAAACAGAGGAAGACTACAAAGCGAGCTATTGCAACAAAGTTTGTGGATCATCAGATTCAATGTTCTAGTGAAGATTGTAGTGTGTGGACAAGTGTATCGTTTCCGGAGGAAAAGAAATCTGCGCTATCGAATAAATCATTTTACTGTGGGTACTGCTGCGCATCTTTGCTAATTCATTTGAAGGGCCATTGTGACGAGAAAATATCTACAAATGCTTCGGAAAGGAACACATATTCAAAAAGTTGCATCGATCGGGAAGTACAAAGTTCTGGCGAATCAGATACCTATAAAGATATACCCATTCAAGAGTTTCACGTTCAGAACACTAAAAATACAAATAGCGAAATACCAAGTTCATCCCGTATCTGGAAAAAAGGTCATCCAAATTCACGCGTGATGCAAACGTTGAGTAAGAAATTTGAAGGCAATAGTGCGTCGTCAATATCGGTTGTTAGTGGTGAGCCGTCGGTGTCGCTGGACAATGATGCTTTGAAGGTATCGGACAATTACGAAGTATCGTCTATATCGGTGATTAATGATTATCGCAATGAAATCGGTATAACTGGAGTCACCGATGAACGAGCTTCACACAATGATACAGACGTCGATATAGATAATGTTCACTCAGCTTTCAAGTGTATTTGTTCAAATGAGATGGAACAAGGGCGAGACGCAAGAAGCAAACCGGATGAGGGTGGTGACGGCAGCGATTCTTTCAGCAAAAAAAACGTATTTTGATAATAAAAGTCACACAGATCGCAATCATACATTAAATAGGGGCTGTAACATACTTATTTGGGGTTTAGATGAGTCATCAGCCTCAAGTGCACAGGAGCGGCTTGATGATGATATTGCCGGTTTACGTGTGTTCTTTTCTAATTTGCTCGAAAAAGGTGAGGAAGAGGTCGCATCGTCTATTTTAGTAAGGCAGCTCTATAGGTTGGGTAAGAAAAACGATAGATCACGATTGCTAAAGGTTGTGTTAGGATCGGCAGAGCAAGCAAAGTGTCTTTTAGACCGTGGTTATCGACTTAAAGGTAACAAAATACGAATTTTACGTGATCTTTCTCTCGAAGACAGGCAAAAATTGAAGGATATCAAGGCGGAACTTCATTACAGGCTGCAAAACGGTGAATCGAATCTGTGCATTCGAAATTTTCGGGTTGTGAGGTGGCGTCCTGCAGTTCGATGGAGATCGATCAATCTTTCTCTAGACCTTACAACGCCATGATTGGACATCTAGTGGATATATGTTTGGAAAGGAAGTTGCCATCTAATTGTTCAGAGAGAATATGTAATAATGAATGTCCTCTGGTGGTAGGTTACTCCAATATCAGAAGCTTACCTGCTCAATTGTCTGAAGTGCAGCAGTTTATATCTTTTAAAGATTTTGACGTGTTTTGCATTTCTGAGTCATGGCTTCATTATCAAATTAATGATGACCTTATGGCTATCTCTGGGTATCGACTTTTGAGAGCAGATAGAGTTGCAGGTCGTCGTGGCGGGGGTGTTGCTGCTTATATTAAAAACACCTTATCAATTACGAAGATTACTGAATTGTGCGATGATCACTATTCATTCGAGTTATTGTCATTCTGCGTCAATGATACTCATTGTTCAATAGATATTTGCGTCGTATACAGATCACCCTCAGTTCATACACAGTTAGATCTTCTGAAAAATCAGTTAAGATCATTCTGCTCCTCAAATTATTTCTTCCTTATTGGGGATTTTAATCTTCCTCAAGTTAACTGGATTAGTAACAACCGGTATTACTATAATGTCGAAAACTGCGAGCTTGCTGAATTCTTGCTGGCAGAGCTTCTCCTGATCCAACATATTAATCAGCCAACATGTATATCGTCTCAACCAGAGACAATATTAGATCTTGGGTTTACCAAGCGCATTGAAGATGTAATCAGAGTTGATTTCGAGTCTCCTTTAGGAACCAGTGACCATTGTGTGATTTCAGTACAGATTGCTCACACTTTACAACGACGATCTAAGTGCAGTGGCATCGGAAAGCGTAATTGGAATCGAGTAAATGTGGAAGATCTCCAACTCTATAGTCATCAGCTGAACTTCGGATCTGCTGATCTTCCAATTGATGATCATTTATCGTTAGTGACCAGTAACCTCATAACCATTTCGGATACGTTTGCACCAATAAGAAATAGGGCTTACAAGACGACAACGCCATTGTGGTTCGACAATGAGTTGGAGACTACGATAAAGGAAAGAAATCGATTATGGCGAATCTCTCAACGTAACACTGTTACGCACCGTGAGTACAAAACTCTTCGCAATCTATGCAACCAACTAAAACGCTCAAAAAGAAAAACATTTGAAGAGGGTATTGCTTCTGACATTAACAGGTCACCTAAACGTTTTTGGGCATACGTTAGACATCGTCGAATCCTACCTTCTACGATTAATTGTGTACGTTTAGAAAGTGGTGATGTAGTTGACAAGGAGGCTATTGTGGAAGCTCTTGCAAGCAGTTTTGTAGTATCTCCATCCTCGCAATCGAATATTGACCAGATACAGTACCCGCCCAACTTACAATCTAACTTACCAATATCTCCTATTAATGTCATTGAAGTTCAGTCTGAACTCCATAAATTAAATAGTTTTGGCTCTGCAGGACCAGATGGTGTATCCCCTTTTCTTTTGCGTACTCTGTCGCACATTATTGCTCCAAGCCTTACGTCTCTATTTCATCGAAGCTTACAGTATTCGTGGATTCCTGATGATTGGAAAAGGGCAATTGTTGTACCTATTCCAAAGAAACAGTTGGCACTAACTTGTTCAGATTTTAGACCAATTAGTCTTACCAGTGTTATTTCTAAAATTATGGAGAGACTCATTGCGAAGAGAATACGTGAACATCTAAATTTATATCAAATTCTTGATGATTCTCAGCACGGCTTCCGACCTGGTCGCTCGTGCCTAACTAATCTGTTGAATGCTCGCGAACATTGGGTAGCTGCTCTTAGTTCGGGTCTTACAGTTGATATAATATTTCTTGATTTCTCTAAGGCCTTTGATAGAGTTCCACATGCTGGTTTAGATTCACTACTACGTCATTACGGTGTACCTACGACAATTTGCAACTGGATTAAGACATTTCTCGAGGATCGATCATTCGTTGTGCGATTAGATGAAGTTTTGTCAACAGCTCGACGTGTTCATTCGGGTGTTCCTCAGGGCACGGTCCTAGGTCCACTTCTCTTTATCATCTTTTTGAATGACCTACTCCTAAGGTTAAAGTGTCCTCACCTGGCATTTGCTGACGATGTTAAAATATGGGCAACAACCCAAAACGAGGCGGATTGTGAATTTTTACAATGTGACCTTAACCGTATCGGGACTTGGTGTAATAGCACTGGCTTGATACTCAACGCGACAAAATGTGTATGGATCAGATTGGGTAGAGATAAAACTCATTTCGATTACAAAATAAATGGACACTCAATCAAGCGAGTCTCAGAACATCCCGACCTGGGAGTGATAATTCACGAATCGCTAAAGACAAGAGCAAATAGTGATCACGCGCGGTTAAAAGCGATACGTGCCTTATACTGCATAAAAATGACTTTTGCAAAATTATCGCCGCAAATCTTCGCCAAACTTTATTGTGCCCTAGTAAGACCACATCTTGAGTATTGTGTACAGGCAACCTTTCCAACGACCAGGAGTGAGTTGAATAACTTGGAAAGTGTAATGAGACGAGCTTCTCGGATGTGTTGTCAAGGAAGCTTTATTTCAAGATTAAGATGTTTGAACGTTTTATCAGTGAGGTATCGGTATCTTTTTCTTGATCTGATTACACTTTGGAAAATTGTACATTCAGCTGATGGCTTTCCTTTGGGTGTAGTTAGATTTCGAGATAATTCGAGATTGCGAGGCCATTGTAAGATGCTTTTTAAAAAATTACCGGGTAAGCTGCGAAAATTTTACAGACTGTCTGAACGGGCAGTAGATGTTTGGAATAGTTTGCCTGAACCTATCGCTGCCATCACCAATTTCCTCGCTTTCAAAAACAGGGTTCGACGTTGGATATACGTCCAGGCTGATTTGTCACCTTTTCTAACCTACCCATTTGGTTGATCTTTTTTTCTGTATTGTGTGATCGGCTTAAAGCCTTATGGCTAAGTCTGAACTTGATAATAATAATAATAATAATTGTAGTTGCACAATAAGTAAATATCATTTCTTTTTCGAAATCTGTTTGACCGTAGTCCGACGATTGCTTTCTAACTTTGGTAAGAGATTTGGCTACATCAGTATCGTCATTATCGTCTACATTTAGCTGGGAATGATGATGCTGAAAAACATCATTAGTAGCATCGAATGGAGTATCGTGCTTAGTGATATTGGCAGGAATGTCATCGTTACATTGAGACGCATGCTTGTTTATCGGTTCATTATCTGCGACTATCGTAGAAGTGGCGCTCACAGCATTATACTCAGTTTCAATTGATCTGGAGTTATATGTATCACAACGTCTAGTCATACAGGGTAGTCTTATCACATCACGAGTTCGGCTCGAAGCACAAGTGTCTGGCTCGAAGAGGCGTTTCCCGGGTTCACCTGTTTCCTGGTGTCCACCATCAAATGTGGATATTGGGATCTGATCAAGTGACGCTAGCATTGCTTTGGCGTTGCCTCTCATTATTGCAATAGAGATGCGCTGGTATAAATGCGTGATCGTCACGGCGTAAGTGACTCCGCTTGTCCGGCTCATGTTATTTGCAACCCGTTTGATGACCCTGTTTCCCTCTTCATTCCATCCCCCAAACGACTCCACTACAGCGGCTGAGAATATATACCCCGCTGCTTCGACCCTGCTCTTGTACTTTCGGTCTTTAACATTAATCGCATACGACGTAGCGGCGGCGAGCTTTGCGTTAGCAGCTGAGCGACGGTATGCCGTCTGTTGGGGGTGAGTGACTGCAAAGTCGATTGCATGGGGAGGGTCCCCATAAAATAGGATGTCTGCCGGCCGTTCACGTAGGTCCGGGATAATACCTCGCACTTCCAGAGCTTTATGTTAATCATCTATCTAGTTATTATGTTAATCATCTATCTAGTCTATAGGGTAGAAATTGTATGGGTCTTACAGTACTTGACTGTTAAATATATAATTCCCAATAAAACAATATATTGCGATGTAGAGGTATAGTGCATTTCGGGTTTTTGAATAAATAACAAGGTGATTACAATTCTTCAATATAATGCTCTCGACCAGAAAACGAAATATTGAAGATTTGTTTATGAAAGTTTTGAATAGGATCAATCAATCAAATCAGCTAACTGAGTCTACGTATTTAATATAATTATAAAATAAGCAAAACATAATAATGCTAAATCAAAATTTAATAATTAAATAATAAAATTAATAATTGTTTTTAGATTTTCTATAAATTTTTTTAATTATAATTTTTTTAGCCAAAAGGATTTATACATTTAAGGTTGCCCGCAAATGGGCCCTGTATTATACCAGTTTTTATATGAATTTTGTGTTGATCGCGGTATGCGGAACGCCAGAGAGCACATTTTTGCGAGGGAGACTCCTATTTGGCGACGTAACTTCGCTATGTTTTCCGCGTATGAGCGATTCCCTCTAGCGGTAGGCGATGCTGCTACCCGCTTCAGCACCGCACTCATTTCAACTCTAGTACCTCTAGAAGAGGAAATTATCAAGGGAGCAAATCCAGCTCGTTTGAATGTGTTTACACGCTCTACATACTTCGCACGCTTTCTGTTCTCGTGATACACAAATGTGCTCTCTGGGCTGCGTGACGCATTTGACGGACCGCTCTGTCGGGATACCAAATAAACCAGTACAAGCCTAGTCTAGACGAGCATTGCGGTCTTTGCAAGTAGATGCCTTTTTAAATGAATAATTTGATTCTATTGGTGTCAGCAGAGGCTCGGTTACGATATTTTGACTTGCACCTGATAACAAGTTTCGCAGGAGATCACGAATCGCATTGTGTCTGATTATTGTCTTGCCAGATAGACGACAAGAGAGAGTGTGAGTAACAGAATTATCCTCCCCACAAACGCATGTCTTAAACGCGTTGACAAGTGGCCATCCGTATCTTGTTGACAAACCATCATAAAACTCCTCGCGACGTAGTCTGTATAACCGATCATTGTTAACCCTGGCAGAAAGCCAAGTAGAAGAGCCTTTTATTGTCGCGTGCATTAACGAATTATGAAAAAATTTGTCGCTCCCATCCACAATTTCGTAAAACAAAGAGTCTGAAATATGCTTCTTTATTCTTCTAATTTCCGCTGCTACTATAGTCTGAGCTTTGTTTAGTTCAACTCCCGTTAAACCACTTTCAAGTGGACTACACATAGCCTCCGACCACTGCCACTCACGCAAGAAAAAATCTGAAGGATCCGAAATGCCCATTTCGGATCCTTCAGATCCTCCCATTGCTTATCGGCAAAGCAATAATCCGTCTCATTTGATCTGATATAAGTTGCTGACCGGTGAGATTTGGTAGAAGGCACTCTTTTATTTTCTGTTCCAATTTTTCCACGCCCATACCTTTAAAGCGACATGCCCTAAAAATGTGAGTCCATTTGTGTTGGAGTGACACCATGTAGGCGGAATATGCGAGCTGCGGATCGATTTTCGCGATTTCTGCTAGTCGTTGGATCATCATCCAATTCTCTATTTTGTCATCCAGCCATGATTTTTCATATTCGGCCGATCCAATAAGACATCCCAGGACTTCATCGCCCGTGTTGGTCACTGACACATCCAAGGCATTGAACAATGATTTTGTTTCACTATTTTCGGAGGGAACAAATATTTTACATTTCCTAGCATTGACAAAGAAGCCATATTGAGGTCCAAGTGTTTGCATCCTCTCCAAATATCCCGGAAGGTCATTCGCTGTTCTTACGCAAGACACATCATCTGCATACCATTTTTGCTGGATATTTGGAAAAGCATGTTTTAATTTTTCCATCAGAGGAAGAGTTGGTGCAACAAAGGCAACTATTGACAGCGGGTCCCCCTGTGTAAAACCCTCTTGGGATCTCATTGTTTCACCGTCAATTATCATAGTGGGATCATCATGATAAGTGTTTGTTAAAATGTTAACTAGTGGTAGACACACACTACTCATATTAGCCAAAGCAAGTTTTCTATTAACGCGATTGAACGCGTTGTCAGCGTCTATAAGCAGCAAGCATTTGTTATTCTGTTCAAATAAACACGACCGAATGTACCGAACCACATACTCCCGGCCACAACGTTGTCCCGCACATAATTGTGTATTTCCTGCAACTGATTGTATGTGCATAGAAATCGTTCTAATGACGACTTTGGCCATTATCCTACGATACACTTCGCCAATCCCGATAGGCCTAATTCCATCAGACTTTTCTAAGGCAATCAACCTTGAGGCAACCAAAGCTACAGTTGATTCTCGTGGAACAATTTCAGAGGCTAAACGTCTTGTCATACCCGCTAATGCCTCGGCCAGCTTATCAGAATCGCGGTCAAACGATATCAGCATTTGTTTCCATGTTTGCGCGTCCACACCTGATGGCCTGGCTGCACCTGCCGTCTTCTTTGCCATCGATACTATATCCGCTCCTGTTATTTTATTGAATAAAGTGACATAAAACGGAAGTGTTCCTATCATAGAGTGCTTGATTAAACCTTATTCGTGTAAATTCACGCCATGTGGATGCTTCTCACTCAAGGCCTGTTTGACAGTTAACTGCCCAACTTTTTCGTTCAATTTAAGACACTTGCCAAATGATGCTTTCCCATCAAGAGTTCTCACTGCTCCACCTATATTGCCTCTAAGCATGAGTCGTGTGAACGTCTTGTGCCAATTTTCCTCAACCTGATAATTTCCTTTCCCGTCTTTTGCATGTTGAAGGTAACGAGCCTCATCTAATAAATATTGAATCTTCCCAGCGCGCCACAAATCAATCCTTTGACGCAGAGCTTTTCGTACAATACTTGTTTTCCGAGATTGCAAACGCTGGAGAACGCACTGACACAATATGGTTACTGTTTTAAAGCGCATTCTTGATCTATATCTGTGCAAGCAATTTCGAACAGCGCTGTTAGTTCGCCTATAAACTCTCTACTTTCCTTACACCTTGGCAATACACAACTGTTTGGACGCCATTTGACAACTTCTTCATATATAGAATCCAAACAACCCGATTTTGACAGAATAACGCTTGACTCTTCATCGCTATTTTGCTGTTCATCTGTTGTTTGCGGGATGTTTGAGACGCGAGAAAAGCAGTAGACTGAGTTTTCTGCCGAACTATTGCCTTCATTTATATCAATCGAAGCTACTGCCAGAGTTGGTGAAGCGTTGTTGCAACATTGCGCCCGGCAGTATACGCATGGGGTCTTGGACTTAGCGCATCTACATCTCTTACATTTGGCAGCAGAACCGTTACATGTGCAGCGTATTTGGTTCGACGGCTTACCTCTGACCATTGTTGTTAATGAACTTATTCTTTTTCTTTTCTTTTCGAAGCTGGACGATATGAAGCTGGACGATATGAAAGCTGGACGATCTGAAAGCTGGACGATCTGAAAGCTGGACGATCTGAAAGCTGGACGATCTGAAAGCTGGACGATCTGAAAGCTGGACGATATGAAAGCTGGACGATCTGAAAGCTGGACGATTGTAAGTAGTTATTAGTTAGCACCTAAGAATTTCAAACTTAAAATCAGGTTAAAATAAAAAATTGAAATTTAAAATAAAAGTCATTTTTATGAATTGACTAATAAATAACAGACGTCGTATCAGAATGAGAATAAAGGTCATAAGAAGGAACTGCTATGCTATCAGGTTTCGGCCCCTAACTTATCTACCCAACATGGCAGCGGGGCCAAATACATGCTAATGATGTATTTCCTCTGATTAAATTTGATTATGTAGTATATTATTCTAATACAGAGTATATTATTTATTATCCATCCATAAAAATTATCCGCCAATGATTTTAAATTTATTTTTTATATTATTGTGTTGATTTATATATTTTACTATGTTCTGCTTAATGTTATTTTTATAGTAACCCAGTTCAAAATATGCATCTATTAAATTATTTAAATGATTTTGAAGAAAACCAATATCGTTACAAATTGTTGCAATTCTTAAAATTTCATTATTTAATGTATTATATTTTATATTATATGGTATGCATGAATGCTCATGCAAAATATGTTTCTTGTAAATTTAAATATGTCACTTTTACGATATAGATTAAAGTAGTTTTAATTGGTGTCAATTTAATGATCATATCAAGATATATACTTTATTTATTATTAATATTGGTTTTATTAAGAATGAGGCTACCTGGATAAATTTGTTCGCTTATTGAATAAAAATTGCTAGAATTAAATACACATATATCATCAATATATCGAAACATATTTCATATCTTTATATAATTTAGATTTATTTTTTAAACAGTTATGAGCATATTCATTTTCGAGAGAGCTTACTATAAGTCAGATATAATTAGGCTACTTTTACCACCCATTGGAACACCTTTTATTTGTCAAAATATAGATGTCCCTTCCTTTAAATAATTTTGATTTATCAAAATATTTAAGGATTATATAGATTCAATTTTATCCATATATTTACTTCGTGTTTAATTTTTGTTAGATATGCGTTATAGTTGTTATAACATATATATGTATATCTTTTTCTGAGTATAAGATTAATTAATTTTTCGAATGCATCTTTAATATCTGCTAAATCTAGATTTGTATAAAGCGTACTAAAATCGTACGTATTTATATTCTGAAAATTTATTCCTTTTGTGTGTTCTAAAAATTCTTTTGTAGAATTAATACTGAAATAGTGTTTTATACCAGTATTAATTTCGATTATCCTACAATATTTTTTGGATTCCAACCTAGGTTTTATTGGATTTTTATGCAATTTTGGATATATATAATATAGGTATAGTTTTATTATCTGATTCATTTTTATACCCTTTTTATCCATTATAGAACTATGACTTGTAATAATTTTTTCTAAACTTAAATCACTACATTCATATGTTGTGTTTATATTTAAATCATTATAATTATCTTCTTTCATCAGTATATCATAACAAAGCTTTTTTCATATGAAGACAAAGTTATTACTAGCTTTATTAATAGTTGTTATTATATAGTTATGTTTTAATTTAGTAAGTTCTGCATATATATCTTCATTACTTTGATCCTTCCCTTTATAATTGTTTGTTATTTTTATTTTCTCTCTAATTTTATCAAATATATAAGTTTTCCAAATGTTTATCTTTGATAGATTTAAGCTTTAACTATTAATCAACTTATCAAAGTATGCATTTAAGTCATTATATAACAAATTGTAAATTTTATTTCTATTGTTATTATTTAATCTATATTTATACCCTTTTGATAGCATTTTATTAATTCATTGTTTTCAGTTAATTCTAGATTATGCGTGCATATATGTTCATTTATTTTATCAAAATTAAGACTTTTGCAATCGCTAACAGTTTCTATGATGTTTCTAATATTATCGTTACATATAGATTTCAATTCTTTATTATAATTACAAATTTTTCGTCCTAATGGCGGTAACAACTTATACCTTATTTTAAGGAATATATTTTCTTAAATATGATCCTATTATTTCTTTACTTTTAGAATTATTTAGAAGTCTACCTATATTTATGTTATCTATACATTTATTAATGAATTTTATGGTCAGTGTATATTTTTTATTGTAATTATTATTTTATTGCTTAATTATAGTATTTCATATTACCATAAGTGTCTATTATACAACATAACATATCATATTCGTTAATTAGTCTGATTTATTGAACAAATGATATTTTTAGAAAAAATTCTTATATTTACATAAAGATCTTTTAGTTTATTATCTCGTAAAAGTTGTTTTAATATTTCTAATCGTTCATAAATATACTTATCTTTTAAATATATAAAAAAAATATTTTAACGTGGCAAATGCGTGCCAGTGCACGCTTACATAACCACAACAAAACAAAGCTGTAAATCAGGTGTAGAGAAGGTGTGAACGGAGGAGGTGTTTGAATGTGATAAAGGAGGGGGCGCGGCGGACGTCGAGAGGGAGTTGATTCCAGGCGAGTGAGGCGGTGACGAGGAAGGATCGGAGACCGTAGTTGTTGGAGTAATTAGGAACGTGGAGTAAGAGGGTATGACAGGAACGAAGCGATAGCGAGGTGGGGCGAGTATCGTCTAAGAAAGGAAGGTTGATGAACGATGGGGAGCCGACAGCGATGAGACGAAAGGTAACGAGAAGAAGGCGGAGTTTGATGCGGATGTGGATGGTGGGCCAGGAGAGTTGGGCAAAATATGTGGATGTGTGGTCGAAGCGACGGAGACGAAAGATCACTCAAACGGCGGTGTTGATTATTCGTTGTAGGGGTAGGATGATGGATTTTGGAGAATTGGCGAAAAGGCTAAGGCAGTAATCGATTTTAGGGAAAAGAAGCGATAAAAGAAGAGACATACAAGAACGGAAGTCGATAAGGGGGCGGATACGGCGGATGTCACGGAGAATTAAGTTAGACGAGCGGACCTTGTCACGGACGAAGGGTTTAAGGGAAAGGTGATCATCGAAATGGAAGCCTAAGAAAGTGAGATTGTGAACTATGGGGATGATTCGATGAGGCAAAATATACAGTGGGAGGAGATATGTTTGGTTTACGGGGAAGGATCCACATTATTTTGGACTTTTCGGGGTTTAGAACGAGATGGAGATTGGAGAGACGTTTGTAGATAGAAGAAAGACAGTTGGAGGCAGAAATGCCGATATCGTGTATGCGATGTGCGGGTGCATGAGCATAGATTAGAATGTCATCGGCGTATTGCATGACGTTAAAGGAGTAAGGTTTGATAAATGGAGAGAGATCGCCAAGCAGAAGAGAGAAAAGCAGGGGACCTAGGACTGAACCTTGTGGGACCCCGCAAAAAATAGGGATGGGAGGGGAGGATGATGAATTAGAACAGACGCGAAAGGAACGGTCGGATAGATATGAGGCGAACCATGCTACGGAGGAGGAAGAAAAGCCGTAATCATAACGAAGGCGAGAAAGGAGGACGGAGTGGTCGACAATGTCGAATGCGGAGGAGAGGTCGAGGGAGATGAGAACACTATATAGAGCCTTGTCTCGAGAAATGAGTAAGTCGTTGTACACTTTTATGCATGCGATTTCTGTCGAGTGATTAGAGCGGAAAGCGGATTGGAAAGGAGGGTACAGATTGAATGAGGAGAGATAAACGTTGATTTGTATTAAGATGAGGCGTTCTAAGAGCTTAGAAAGAGTAGGGAGTAGTGAAATAGGGCGATAGCTAGAAGGAATGGAGGGGTCGAGCGATTGTTTCTTAAGGAGGGGACGAACGATTGCGGATTTCCAGTGTCAAGGGAAGATACGACTGCGGATGGACGAGTTAAACAAGGTTGTGAGAAATGGGGATATCGATGAGCATATAGATTTTAATATGTGAGTAGGCAGGGGATCGGCAGGTGAGGTTTTGTTGGGCAAGGACATGAGGACAGATGATACTTCTGTAGGTGAGACAGGGAGAAGATGAAAGAGTTCCGGAAGGATGAGGCTAGGCGGGGCAGAGTGGGATAGGATGGAGACCGGGGTGTGAGAGAGCAACGTGGATACTTTAGTCTGGAGAAATGACGAATAATCATTGGCATTGATGTTGCACGGCGAAGAAGAGCGAGCAAGGATTGAGTTAAAAGTATGCCAGAGAGTCTTAGAGTTGAATGAAGTGATGATTTTATGCTGCCAGAAGGAGTTGCATTTGGTACGTAGTAGGTTGAGATGAGACCGGCGAAGAGCAAGATAGGTATCACGGAAAGACGGAGTGATCGAGCGGAAATCACGTCTTAGAGAGCGGTGATAGGCTCGAAAAGCATGACGGAGTCGACGCTTTGAGATTAGGCATTGGATGTCAAACAATGTGGGCACGGTGCAAGCGACGGTGTGGGTGAGACTTCAAGGGCAAGAGAAGATCGAGAGTGGATGTGACTTCAGAGTCGAAAAGAAAGGCCAGATCGTAAAGAGAGGAATATGTTATTGTGGGATAAGATATAGACGATTTTAGTAAGGCAGAGCGGAGAAGGGAGAGGTCAAGATTTCTCCAAGGGTGACGTAGGATTGTAGGTGTGTGAGGAGGGGTGTGGTTGTGAGTGAGATAAAGGGTGACGAGAAAGTGATCGGATAGATCAGGATCGAGTATGGACAGTGAGGTGTAGGCAGCAAAATGATTAGGGACAGCGATGATGTTGAGTGCCCCGCCAAGGATATGTGTGGGGGCAGTGGAGATGGGTTTGTAGTTATAGTTGGGTAGAATGTTGATAACTGGATGGACTCAGTGGAAGAGGGGCGGTCGAGGCGGATGTTGAAATCGCCAAGAACGATTGAAGGGATGGAGGACAAAGAACAGTGGGACAGAAGATCAGCGAGTTTGGTAAAAAAATAAGGAGGTAGAAACATATGAACCAGTATGGTATACAATAGCGAGATATAGAGTGATCGGGTTAGAAGAACGACAAGTGAGCAGTTCAAAAGAGCAAGGACTGGAAGGGAAGTGATTTTGCGAATAGACGCGGGGTGACTGGCGAATGCGACATCATGATTTGAATTTAGAAGGGGATGAGCTAAGGGGGCGAGCGGATTCGACTAGTGAGCAACCGGCAGAGAGCAAACGGCGGATGGAGAGGTCGTCAGAATCGGAGTGCCAGGATTCGGTGAGGCAGAAGAGATCGATGGATTGCTTGGTGAATAGGTTGAGGATAAGATCGGATTTATTGAGAATAGATCTAGTGTTGAGGATACCGAGGCGGAAACCGTGTGTTGTGGCGAAAGAGTCTAGTGGAGAAGACACATAGGAGAGATGGAGCGCCATCGAATTTTTGGACGGGTGTGGACAACACCCGTCCAAAAATTTTTGGACGGGTACGACATTAATTTTTTTATATTTCGCTAGATTTGTAGCAACTAGCGAAATACATCCTCAACAAAAAAGACGTCCAATTTGGTCACCAACATGAACAAATTGGATGTCTTGATTTGGTGATGATTGTAGCAGCTCTCGAAATATAAAAATAAATTTATGTTTTGAGATCAGTTATTTTTAATATTGAAGAAATGCTTAATTTCTATATTTTGGGATAGCATTCAAAGTTGGTATGAAATACTCAATACAGATTATCTCATTCCAATTTAGATAACATGTTAATGTAATTAATTATTTTAATCAACAATAAGCTTTAAAAAAACTTAGAGAAAGAAATTGTACAATTATTCCTAGCAGTTATAGATTATTTCGGTCAGTTCCGGATTATTCTGGTCAGTTCCAGATTATTCTGATCAGTTCCAGCTTATTCTTGCCAGTTCCAGATTATTCCTGTCAGTTCCAGATTTTTCCTGCCAGTTCTTGATTATTCCTATAAGTTCCAGATTATTCATGTTAGTTCCAGATTATTTTTTTCAGCTCCATATTATTCCTGACATTTCAGCTCACTACACACGCGAAAGATTGAAATTTTCGGATTTAAACTGATTACAATTGAGCTTAATGTCTCGATAAAATATCTCTCGATAAAAGATCATGCCTGAAAAAGCTCGATCTTAGATCATCTATGTTCCTGATCACCCATCTTCCATATCAGAATGCATAGATGGTTATACCCGTTTGGGAAGTTGGATGTGATTGTAAAAATTGTGACGTATGGACCATTGTTCAAGAAGAAATATCCGACCGCTCGATGCATCAACGTGTGATTTATGTTCATCAGTACAACTTCTACAGCTATTCTGCTCATCCGGTTCTGTCTCACACACGACCACTCAGACCGATATTGTTTTTAGCTTTTCCCTCTCATCGTATAATCTCATTCTTAAATTTACTCTCACGCACACTCCTCATTCAACTACGGATAAACTTCGATTCATCTTCAACAACTTAACGATGCTAAAGGTATAGCTTTTTATCTCGCACCTCTCAATAATTTATATTACTCTACTTTCCCGTATCACCTCTCAATAATTTATATTCTTCTGTCAAAATCATCTCCATTAACATCTCCGATCAATTGATTCAGCATTCCAATTCTGACAAACATGATCCAACCTATTTTAATTCTTCATCGAGCACCCCTGTCATTCCCACTTCTACCAGCTCTTCTGCTCTATTCCTAATATCCCTATCCGTTCACCACTTCCACGTTATCGTTTTCCTTCGTGAGATCGCTGTATTATCATATCCAACATAACATTTTTCGAACCTACTTTTAAAAAATATCCCTTCGAGGTGATGTATCTGCTTTCAGGTCGATCCTCGCAATCATTCTTCCTGATAATAATCCCTCTTCAATAATATCGCTCCTGTATCTTGTATCCGTTTAAACATATCCATTAAATACAATCACATCAGTCCTTCACCCTTAAAAATCGTTTTCTGACATGATTCACACGCCTCATCGGTACTCTCCAAAAGTTTTAAACTTCTTATCTCTTTATTTACTTGTCGTATCTTCCTTATCACTCCTCTTCTGATATTACCAAGCTCAATTCAGCCAGCATTAAAAAAACATCGAAGTGCAACAAACGGCCAGTTATCGCTCTCGATCCGTCAAAACAACAGAAATTTTCACTTCGTACACACGAGGACAAAAATCCGATGGCGTCCGGTCTCTCCTTCAGTCTTCTTTGCTAGTCGATTTCGCTCCTGAACATAATTTGTGTCTCAGCCTTTTCAACACTGACTCCATTCTTCATAAAGATAATCTGATTCTTGATATCTTCGATCAGGTTAAAATTGTCTTGATTATAATAAATTCTTAAAGAAAAGTTTGAGATATAATATACACACAAACAACTACTTACACTTAAACACACAATCTTACAACAATCAACGACATTTTTGTGAACAGTGAACAAACAATGAAATCGGTGAAAACGCGCAAAAAAAACAGACATACGATGGCTACGCTCAGTTGGAAGTTGGATGCGACAAGCAGGGATGCGATGTTTGGACACTCTTAAAGGTGAGAAACATTGACATTGCGAGATACGAAAGTAAAATTTGTGGTTATTGCGTGTGTAACGACGCACGATTGGATATAACTAAACCTGTCGAGGAGAAAAGCGAAGAGTCAGCGCCAGCTCTTCATGTTGTTGCACAGCGTCAAGAAAGGATCTCCCAATGCAATTCACAACAGCCCCCACCAGCATTTGATCAGACTTTTCAAACTTCACCTGAAAAATGTGTAGATCTAGACACGAACACCCTGAACTACGAAGACAAAACACCTGATTTTACATATTCGTTTGTCTCTGTAACATCATGTAGCGGACTTCAGAGTTCTTTACAATCAACTGACTTGCGACTTAAATCTACAAATTCTTACTCCAATTCAGTCTCCCTAAATAACTCATTAGCTGCCCCTATTCGCCGGACTTATGATAGATCACAGTGTATAATCATAGCTAATATAAAGAAATCATCGGCTACTAACAACCATTTACGTGTACAGCATGTCGTCGAAGCTGTACAATCCTTCTCTGAGCTATTACACACCTGTTCCCTCACTGAGCTGCAGCAATTCAGAGTTCTCCATCTTTATAGACTGAGGAAAATAAGATCAGATAACAATCCACGCCTTCTTAAGGTCATCTTAGAAACGCCCGATTTGTGTACATTAGCTTTAAAATACGGTTATCATCTTGCAGGTACTGGATTGATCCTTCGCAGAGATCTTTCGATCGAGGACAGAACTCGACTGAAACAAGCAAAGAGCGAACTTACTAACAGAGTAGCTAACGGTGAACGTAACTTCACCGTCATAATTTTTCGTGTAGTGCGACTCAGGACTTCAACTCGTTTCTGGATTCGTTCCATTGACAACGGTGGAAACATCGGGGAGCTGCGAAGTCTTTGTGTCGCAACAAAACTACCCAAGAAATGACACTAAATGTCGGTAAGAGATACGAGTATTCCGACCCAGTACACTCCACACATGCCTTCCGGGTCTTATATTCGAATGTCTCAAGTCGCATTAATAAAATGGACGAAGTTCTCACTCTGGTTAACATCACCTCATTTGAAATAATTGTTTTTACAGAGTCGTGGTTAAAACGTCACATCATAGATTCACAAATTTCCATCGATGGGTACGCCATAATCCGAGCAGATCGGCAAATTTGTCGTGGTGGCGGAGTGGTCATATATGCCAGAGAAGTTCTTACAACTCGTGTTATGTCAATTGAGTGCGATGAATCAAGTCTTTGCGAAAACGCTTGAGTTTCTGAAACGTAGCATAAAAACATATTTTTCTCTCTAGGTGTCTTCTATCGCCCCCATTCGCTCCAACCGGGTCGATTATATCCTCAATAACTGAAAATACATTCGAGGGTCAAAAGGTTATTTTATTAGGAGACTTTAACATGCCGCGAATTGATTGGATAGATTACCTTCCTTTTTCTTGATGTGATTCAGAATCATTACTGCTTTTGAACACGATAAATGATCTACATTTAGTCCAACATGTGCACAGGGATACTCGTCATAGGGGTACTAACTACTCAATTCTTGACCTCTGATTTTCTAGTGAAACGTATCTGATAAAAAAACGTCAAATACGGACCCCCGCTAGGATCTAGCGATCAATCGACCATCTCAATAGAATTGAACGCACTCGGACCATATGGCGAAACGGTTAAAACGTCGAATCCTTTTAAGATCGGCTATGATGTCGTGCACAGTATAATTTCCTGTATGTATTAACCCGACCCATAGAAAGCAGGCATTCAAGAATCTTGGGATCACTTTAAGACAACATTACATTGTGTTCTCCACTATTTTGATCCGATACGTCAGAATCGTACACGAAAACTACATCCGAAATGGTTAGATGCGGAATTACATGGTACAATCAAACACCGTGATAGATGTTTCCATGCGTACAAAAAAGGGGAACTCTCTTTTGAACACTACCGTCATTGCAGGAATACGGTTTCTATTCTAAAAAAAAACAGAAAAAACGCAGTTTCATCTCAAATATATGCCGCTCCACTCATAACAATCCTTGGGTGGCTTTCAAAAGCATACTTTCACGTTCTATACACTCGACAGATTGTTCATACTTATTGGCCGAAAATGGGTCAATCTTCACCTCCCCAACTGATGTAGCTGCTTATATTATGAACTATTTCGCTATCAAAGAAGATAGAGTGTCGATCCCCGATGGTATAATCCAAACTAAACACAATGTACTTCTACCTAGAGTAGTCATATCTAACATTGAATTTAGCGATGAAGAGGTACTGCACGAGCTACTTAAATTACCCCGCAACGCCGCGTCAGGTCCTGACCATATACCTCCAATACTCTTAAAGGAATTGGCCCATGCAATATACGTTCCATTAGCTTCTATTTTTAGAAGTTCACTGAGCACAGGTTATCTACTATCTGATTGACTAAGGCTATTGTACGTCCAATTTTCAAGAAATGCGATAAATCCCAGGTTTCTAACTACCGTCCCATCAGTCTCACATCTGTAGCTTGTAAGGTATTAGAAAAACTGATTCTTTGTCACCTTAGCGCTTTCGTTGAAGCTAACAATCGCCTCAGCCCCAGTCAGCATGGATTTAGGCCAAATCGCTCAACGGTAACGAACCTTGTAAAAGCGAGAGCAAGCTGGGTGGATTCAATGAAGAGTGGTTCCAAAGTACATGTGAAATTTATAGACTTATCGAAAGCATTCGATAGAGTTATTCCCAATTTGCTAGTAAACAAATTATCTAACATTGGTGTACGGGGCTCTTTGTTAAGCTGGATTCAATCATTCGTAAGCAACCGCTCGTTTGCAGTACGCATAAGCCATTATCTTTCTGGTTACTCAATGATGACGACAGGCGTCCCGCAGGGATCGGCCATTAGTCCGACTCTCTTTAATATATATGTAAATGATATTACAAACAACTTAACGTCGGAATGTGATACCTACGCAGATGATCTTAAGGTTTGGAGGCGAATCATTGATGATTCCGATGTTATCGCTCTTCAAAAAGACCTGGATTCCATAAATAAATGGTGTATATCCAATGGGCTGATGATAAATGCGACTAAATGTAGACATATGCGGATCGGCTTCCCAGACATTCGTTGCTCTTATAAAATTGGAAACATGTTGATTGATTCTACAGATAAAATCGATGATTTAGGGGTATCTACGCTTAATACACTCGATATGAGCGCTCACGTAAATAAAGTTTCGGCCAATTGCCGTCGTACTATTGACATCATTATACGATCTTTTGGATCACTAGAGGTATTTAGCTTCAGAATAATATACAAAGCCCTCATCGAATCTCACATGCTATTCGCATCTCCCGCAGCGTATCCACATCTGCGTAAGAACATTATGACTTAGGAATCAATTCTACGGTCGGCTACTCGCCTTGTTCCCGCTGTCAAAGACCTGCCGTTTGACCAGAAGTTAGAAATCCTAGCTGTTCTAACGGTTTGTGAAAGTTTGATAAAAGCTTATATTATGCTGGTATGGAGGGCAATTTTATCGCTCACTCATCCCCTCAACTTCATGCTTTGCCTCCGCAACTCTGAGAAATTACGTGGACATCGACTAACGCTCAAACATCGTAGAAAAGTTCATCGACACTATCAGGATATCAGAGATCGAGTAATAAACAGTTGGAACAGACTCCCGTCATCTGCAATTGAATGCCGGAACATCCGAGAATTTCGGCGTGCGCTGAACAGTGTATCGCTCTCATAGGAAGTCGAACCTGATTTGGATTTTTTTGTTTTACTGACATTGTACTTTTTTACATTGAGATCCAGCCAAACGAGCCACCGCTCATCGGCTGTTGTATACTAATAATTATTATTATTTATTGATATTCTTTGCATTACCAAATCTAGCACTCTCACTATGACGATCTTAATATTTGTCGTCTATGTCGCGCTGCTTGTCGTACTGCCGTATCTTCGATCATTATTATGCACTTCTACCGGATCTACTCCTCACGAAAGGCTGTTTTCATTTTCCCGTGATTCTAAGAATACATTAAAGATTCCATCTTGGCTAACTCGCAACAATCGCGTTCTCCTATGTAATGAAAACGACAGCAAATACTCTAATCATTTCCGGGAAGTCGACTTGTCTCATAGTAATGGATATTATGCTCTCGTTAGACTTCCTGACGGTAAGGAATCAAGGCAACTCAAGAGTGCTTTTTCGTTTCTGTCGCTTCGACCACATATCCACATATCTTGCTCAACTCTCCTAGCCCACCATCCACATGCGCATCAAACTCCGCCTTCTCGTAACTTTTCGTCTCATCGCTATAGGCTCCCCATCGTTCATCAACCTTCTTTTTTTAGTCGATACTCCCCCCCCCGCTATCGCTGCGTCCCCGTCATACCATCTTACTCCACGTTCCCAATTACTCCAACAACTATGGTCTCCAATCCTTCCTCGTCGCCGCCTCACTCGCCTGGAATCAACTCTCTCGACGTCCGCCGCGCTCCATCCTTTATCACATTCAAACACTTCCTCCGTTCACACATTCTCGACACATGATTTACATTTTTGTTTTGTTGTGGTCATGTAAGCTTGCGCTGGCACGCATTTGCAACGTTAAAACAAATCGTTTTTGTGTTCGACGAATATTATTCAAAGTCAAAAGAATAATGTAACTGTTCCAATCACTCTGTACGATCATGTCATAATGGTTCATGCCTTATTCGATACAGGAAGTACAGAAAACTTTGTTGAATACGACATTGTAAAGTGGTATAACATCCAACGTGATAATTACATACAAAAAGTGTATCTTGCTAGTCTATCCGAAATCGAAAGGTAAAGGCACAATGCAGAAAATTGTAAAATATATAAATCAACACAATAATATTGAAAATAAATTTTAAATCATTAGCGGATAATTTTTATGGATGGATAATAAATAATATACTTTGTATTAGAATAAGATACGATATCTGAACGATTATGCACCAACATGAGAAGATGCTCAACTTGAGACGTGAATGTGCTCCAACTTGAGAAGTTGAAGCACATTCATCTTGATAAGAGGATCATAAACTGGATTCATGTATTCCTTTATTTTAATTTACACCAGAGTGAGCAAAAGCTCGTTACAAGGTGATTCACAATCAAATCAGCTAACTGAGTCTACGTATTTAATATAATTATAAACTAAACAAAACATAATAATGCTAAATCAAATTTTAATAATTAAATAATAAAATTAATAATTGTTTTTAGATTTTCTATAATTTAAATCAAGTTGAAAAAATGAAATTTAAAATAAAAGTCATTTTTATGAATTGACTAATAAATATCAGACGTTGTATCCGAATAAGAATTAGAGGTCATCAAGCGGAACTGCTATGCTGTCAGGTTTCGGCCCCTAACTCCTCTACCCAACATAGCAGCGGGGCCAAATACATGCTAATGATGTATTTCCTCTGATAAAACTATCTAGTATCTTTTCTAATACAAAGTATATTATTTATTATCCATCCATAAAAATTTGCCACTTAAGAGTTTAAATTTATTCTTTATATTATTGTGTTGATTTATATATTTTACTATTTTCTGCTTGATGTTATTTTTATAGTAACCTAGTTTAAAATATGTATCTGATTTTGAAGAAAACCAATATCGTTACAAATTGTTGCAATTCTTAAAATTTCATTATTTAATGTATTATATTTTATATTATATGGTATGCATGAATGCTCATGCAAAAATATTTCTTGTAAATTTAAATATGTCATCTTTACGATATAAATTAATAGTAGTTTTAGTTAATGTAATTTAATGTTCATATCTAGATATACACCTTCTTTATCATTAATATTGGTTTTGTTAAGAATAAGGCTTTCTGGATAAATGTGCTCACTAATTGAATAAAAATTATTAGAATTAAATACACATATATCATCAATGTATCGAAACATATATTTCATATATTTATATTGTTTAGATTTAGTTTTTACACAGTTATGAACAAATTCATATTCTATAAAGCTTAAAAACAAGTCAGCTATAATTGGGCTACTATTACCACCCATTGGAACACCTTTTACTTGTCTAAATATACTTGTCCCTACTTAAATAATTTTGATTTATCAAAATATTTAAAGATTATATTAATTCAAATTTATCCATATATTTATATTTACTTGATGGTTTAATTTTTGTTAAATAGGCGTTATAATTATTATAACATATATATGTATATCTTTTTCCGAATATAAGATAATTAATTTTACTAACGCTTCTTTAATATCTACTAAATCTAGGTTTGTATAAAGCGTATTAAAATCGTATGTATTTATATTTTCAAAATTTATTCCTTTTGTCTGTTCTAAAAATTCTTTTGTAGAATTAATACTGATAATTAATAGTCACAAAGTTAAAATAAAAAAAATTAAAAAATTTCATGTAATTGTAGTCACAAAGTTCTTCAATTGTCGTTTAAATGCAGTTTTTGATGTACATGTTACTATGTGAGCAGGTAGATTGTTCCATACAGTGCGCACCCTATCTGGTAAACCTCTGCATACATCTCTGATGTGCTGTTTTGCCATGATGTGAATGCCGTGACCTCTGAGTGTTGATTCCTTGCGGATGGGAAATATATCTGTCAAAGTATGATCACGACGGTTTACGGCTGCCCATGTCATCATCAAGTCTGATATTAATAGAGACTTTTCTATTGATGTAACGCCTAGCAAGTGAATTCTACTTTCAAATGGTAAACCTCTTATCGAGGGAACAAAATGCGTTGCTTTGCGTAGCACCTTTTCATTATTCGTTTGCTCAGTTTTTGATTGAGGATGCATGGCTTGCGATACATATAACACGTGACTCAGAATCAACGATTCGTAAAGTGGTTTAAATGACGAAATGTCGACTCTGTGAATAGTTCTGCGTAGCATAGCAAGAATTTGTAAGCACATAGTTTTGACGGCAGCGGAGTTGATATTTGTTTTTAGGTCATCTGTTATTATTACAAATAGGTCCTTGTATGAGTTGATCACGTTTATTTGCCTTTCTCTTACTTCATAGTTTGCAATATGTCGCCTGCGTTCAATGTGTATATGAGCACATTTTTCTGGGTTTATAGTAAGATTCATTTCACCTGCCCAATGCTGCAGGTTCGATATGTCCAATTGTAGGATGTGCACGTCGTTGTCGTTTTTGATGGCCCGCCAAATTTTAATATCATCTGCATATAGAATACAGTCAGAAGCTATAAGTGGTATTACGCTATTGATGTATATATTAAAGAGCGTTGGGCTCAGGACTGAACCTTGTGGAACGCCAGAGTGTAGTTGAATGTTAGATGAAAACGAGTCTCCTATTTTAACCGTAAATGAGCGACTGTATAAGAAGTCAGAAATCCAATGGAGGATGCAAGTGTGCACTTCAATGTCATATAATTTACCGATAAGGATTGAATGGTCTACTCGATCAAACGCTCGCGATAAATCAAAAAAGACAATGTCAACGTCGTTTCCAGCATCTATCGAAGAGGCCCAGCTGTGTCTCGCTGTGAGTAAAATTGTCGTAGTGGATCTTAGTTTGCGAAAACCATGTTGTTGATTATTCATGATTCCATTCCTGTTGATGAATGTCTCCAATTCAGCAAGCACTATT
>WNNJ02003684.1:0-20777 GCA_012934845.2 Pomphorhynchus laevis
ATTATTATATATTATATATATTAATATTCAAATATATATTCCGAATATAATATTAATTAATTTTACTAACGCTTCTTTAATATCTACCAAATCTAAATTTGTATAAAGCGTACTAAATTCGTAGGTATTTGTATTTTAATAATTTATTCCTTTTGTCCGCTCTAAAAATTCTTTTGTATAATTAATACTGAAATAGTGTACCAGTACAAGAGGACCTATTTGTTATCAGGTTTCGATCGCTATTCTTTAAAATAGCGTTTCACGATTATGAGTATCATAACCGTGAAAGTTCCCCCTTTCAGGAGTAACAACTAATGAGCTCCTTAATTATGAATTGAAGATGAAACTAAATATTTTATTGCTCTTTGAATAAAAATTTCCTTTTTATTAAAGTGGACAACCTATTCAATAAAACAATTTAAAACAAAAAATATTCATTTTTTACAATTTTTATCAATGAAAATTGAAATAAAATTATGCTTTCGAAAAAACAAATGCCTATAAAAATTAAAAAATATTAAATAAAGTATTTTCTTTATATTGAATAAAGTAGCATAAATATATAAGTTATAACTTTTTAATAAAGAAGCTATTAACTTCTTTAACTTCTTGAATAACTTCATAATAAAGAAGCTAAATTAATTTTATCAATACGGTAGAATATCTTGATAAAAATGACTAATTGTTAATTGTTAGCAGTCCTAGATATTAAATCTAAATGAATTAAAAACCTAAAATAGCAAAAATAATCGTATTGTATCGAAAAACATGTAAATTTGTGTATTTCCTTATGCATAAACACAGATACAACTGAGAGCGTTACATTATAGCAATCAATTACTTGTTTGACTTGTTTCAGGAAATAACATTAATTTGATTTTGTTCGGTAACTAATTTAAATTTTTATAACTTTTACTAAATTCTACCTAATGGTAAATTCTATCATTAACTGTAAAATTCTACTTAAATGTAAAATATTCATCAAACATGCTACAGTAGGCTATAAAAATGAGAAAGCAAATTAAGATGACTTAAGTAAATTAAGTTTTTCATTGAAGTTATAAAGCATATGCCAAAGTTCTAATTCTTCTTTTCTTTATCAACGTAAAATGGTTCGCCAAAATAAAGGAACACAACATAGTCACAATCTAAAAGCAAGGTGTTTAATGACGCGAATTGTTAGTAAACGGATGGTTCAAAAAATCAACAACGGTAACTCAAATTGTTATTTATTTGTTCGCTTGAGAGAAATCAAGCATTTATTAATTAATTCAATTATTTTAAGATTGAATAAACGATTGTTTTAATCATAACTGTTTTTAATAAAATACCATTATTTTTAATTTCAATAATATTTTATTTTCAAGTGAAATGCTTTATCATAATAATGAGTTTTATGTACAACCAACTAGCACATTCCCTGTTTTAGTTGCCTATCAAAATGATCAATTTAAAATTATCCTTATTCCCTTCTAGTGTGAGTGGGGTACTCTTAATGTAGATGCTTTATTTCATCATACGTCATGGCAGAATGTCCTCCTTGTCTAAGACTCTAAAGTTAAGAAAATCTGGTTCGTGGTTAAAGCTAAACCAACGATTGACTATTACCGATAATGTATCGCCTTTTTTAAATTATATTTGTTTTTTTAATCGTGCTGTAAGGCCCTGTTTCTTTTGTCCATAACATTAGGCTAAATAAATATGGCATGGAACTCAAAATTCAATAATTGGAAATTATACATTTCAAATGAATAATTGAAAATTGGCCATGCCGACACGAAATCGACATGGCCAATATAGTGGTATAAATCAGAATATGTGTATATGAATCTCCAAATGTAGCGTACTGTAGTTAGTTTAAAAGGATTGAAGCAACAAACAAATTTTAAATTGTCACCAAAATTTCAACTATAAATGTTTTATTCACATAAGCTGAGAGATGTATTTATGTGCATTCAAAGCATAGCATATGAATCTAAGTTTTATAAAATTTTATCTGGCTTCCAGTATAATAAAGGTATATTATTGTTAGGTAATTATTGCTAGATAATAATTAATTATTATTGTTAGATAGGTGTTATAGATTTTAACGTATTTATGTATATCTTTTTACATATATAAGATTAATTTATTTTTCTAATGCATCTTTAATATCTGCTAAATCTATATTTGTATAAAGCGTACTAAAATCTTAAATATTTATATTCAGAAAATTTATTCCTTTTGTCTGTTCTAAAAATACCTTTGTAGAATTAATTCTGAAATATTCTATAAAGCTTAAAAATAAGTAAGCTATAATTGGGCTACTATTACCTTCCATTGGAACATTTTTATTTGTCTAAATATAGATGTCTCTACCTTTGAATAATTTTGATTTATTAAAATATTAATGGATTATATTAATTCAATGTTATCCATTTAATTATATTTATTTGATGGTTTAATTTTTGTTAGATAGGAGTTATACTTATTATAACATATATCTATTTATTTCAGAATATAAAGTTAATTAATTTTACTAACGCATCTTTAATATCTACTAAATCTAGATTCATATAATTGGGCTACTATTACCACCCATTGGAACACCTTTTACTTGTCTAAATATAGATGTCCCTACTTTTAAATAATTTTGATTTATCAAAATATTTAAGGATTCTATTAATTCAATTTTATCCATATATTTATATTTATTTGATGGTTTAATTTTTGTTAGATAGGAGTTATACTTATTATAACATATATCTATTTATTTCAGAATATAAAGTTAATTAATTTTACTAACGCATCTTTAATATCTACTAAATCTAGATTCATATAATTGGGCTACTATTACCACCCATTGGAACACCTTTTACTTGTCTAAATATAGATGTCCCTACTTTTAAATAATTTTGATTTATCAAAATATTTAAGGATTCTATTAATTCAATTTTATCCATATATTTATATTTATTTGATGGTTTAATTTTTGTTAGATAGGAGTTATACTTATTATAACATATATCTAATTATTTCAGAATATAAAGTTAATTAATTTTACTAACGCATCTTTAATATCTACTAAATCTAGATTCATATAATTGGGCTACTATTACCACCCATTGGAACACCTTTTACTTGTCTAAATATAGATGTCCCTACTTTTAAATAATTTTGATTTATCAAAATATTTAAGGATTCTATTAATTCAATTTTATCCATATATTTATATTTATTTGATGGTTTAATTTTTGTTAGATAGGAGTTATACTTATTATAACATATATCTATTTATTTCAGAATATAAAGTTAATTAATTTTACTAACGCATCTTTAATATCTACTAAATCTAGATTCATATAATTGGGCTACTATTACCACCCATTGGAACACCTTTTACTTGTCTAAATATAGATGTCCCTACTTTTAAATAATTTTGATTTATCAAAATATTTAAGGATTCTATTAATTTAATTTTATCCATATATTTATATTTATTTGATGGTTTAATTTTTGTTAGATAGGTGTTATAATTATTATAACATATATATGTATATCTTTTTCCGAATATAATGTTAATTAATTTTACTAACGGCATCTTTAATATCTACTAAATCTAGATTTGTATAAAGCGTACTAAAATCGTATGTATTTATATTTTGAAAATTTATTCCTTTTGTCTGTTCTAAAAATTCTTTTGTAGAATTAATACTGAAATAGTGTTTTATACCAGTATTAATTTCGATTACCTTGCAATATTTTTTAAAATGTGCTTTAATTACTTTAAGTATTTTATTCATATAGACAGAAAGTGGTTTTAATGTACATTTAAACGCACTACATATGAACCTAGGTTTTATTGGATTTTTATGTAATTTTGGATTCCAATATAATATAGGTATAGTTTTATTATCTAATTCAACCTTTATACCCTTTTTATCCATTATAGATCAATGACTTGTAATAATTGTTTCTAAACTTAAATCACTACATTCATATGTTGGATTTACATTTAAATCATTAGAATTAACCTCTTTCATTAGTATATCATAATAAAGCTTTTTGCATATGAAGACAAAGTTATTACTAGCTTTATCAATAGTTGTTATTATAAGTTATTATTAAGTAAGTATTTAAGTTATTATATAACGAATTGTAAATTTTATTTTTGACGTTGTTATTGTTTAATCTATATTTATACCCTTTTGACAGCAGCTTTCTTAATTCACAATTTTCAATTAATTCTAGATTATGGGTACATATATGTTCATTTATTTTATCAAAGTTATTACTTGCTTTATCAATAGTTGTTATTATATAGTTATGCTTTAATTTAGTAAGTTCTGTATTTTCCTTTATCTACTCTTTTGCACAAAGAGTAGATAAGATAATGTTCAAAAATTTAACTTTTTATTAAGAAATTGCCCATAACTGAAATGAGTCATAAGAATATAATGCAAAATATACATGATGAATATATTGCTTCACAGCAAGATAAAAATACAAATTGTCAACGTTTTGCAATTTTCAAACTAGTCATTTATAATTTCCTAAGTAAATTTGCAAAGTAAAAGTAAATGAAATACGAAAAGTCTTTCATGTAATCTAATTGTCAATACATAAGACGAGTCGATTGGTCGTCAGCCAACATTAAAAGAACTGAAATGTAGGTATTGAACCAATAGCTGATGAGGTCCACCAATACTGAAATACTGAAATATAGGTGGATTAAATCAACGTTCAGAATGAAGTCATCCAAATTTCAATTGTAATAATGACTGCACAGTTAATTAACATAAAACTAAAAGTGGCATTGTCTCAAATTATTTTTATAAACTACCTTTTTGCAGAATCATTGATAACTTAAGTGGAAAATGCTAAAATGACATGTATCTCACAAATTTAAAATTATAGCCGGTTTTGGTTTATCTTCTAAACTTAAAACTAAATGTCTTTGTATCAAATACATTATTTTTATAAACTACCTTTTTACAGAATTATTCAAAAAATATTTTTTTTAATAAAAAAAAGTGGATCAGATCTTGGCTTATCTCAAATTTAAAGTTATATCCGGTTTTGTTACATAGTTGATTTTCAAATGCTATCATAATTTGCAACGAAACATTTTAAATGGTTTCCTTTAAGATGTTTGTATAATATAAATAAAATAAATCATTATTTTCTTATTGTTGTATATTTTCGTGCATCAGACAGATGTAATGTTTAATTTTATTATCATACTTGATTTCATCAAGTAAGAAAGATTGCTAAATTAAAATCGCAATGAATTGTAACTTAATAACTTAATTGTAACTATAATAACTTAAATGAAGAAAAATAGCCTCTGCAAGACCACGGAGCTCTAAACACGCAGATACTGATATCATAACTGTGAGTGTCAATATTGTTGATGTTGCCTGTGCATTTAAGATTGATGAATATATTTTGACATATATATTGACGTATATTGATTGACTTATTTGGACAAGCCTAACCTAATTACCTCGAATGCAATTGATTCCAACATTGTATTTGATCTGATGTATATATTTCCGGAGATCGAAAACACTTATTGCTCAATCAGAGCAATTCATTCACTGGATTATACTTACGCGATCTATTCGAATGGGGACAACGATTCTTCATTGACTAAGATTGATCATGTACTGGAAATATAACGTTGAGTTGGGTTGCAAGTTATGGTTTCGCGATTAAAGTGGTTCAAATCAGAGACGGGTAATTTTAAACTGTTTCGGAATTGGTAAATATTTGATGAAAGGAAATTTTCGATTTATAGAATGATTAGTTTCAGAGTAACTTTATCTAACAAACTTATATTTAGGAATTAGTAAATGGTAGAATACTTTGACAAATAAATTTTGGATCTATATCTTTGTATTTGAAGACATTGTGAATAAATATAGTTCACAAAACTAACAGGTGCCTAGTGAATTCTCAGACGATATTTTTATATTTTTTACATTTATCATGTGATTTCACTTAGCTTTTCATCTAGACTTTCTAAATTTTTAGTCAATATGGTGAAAACAGCATGTCGAAATTTATTTCAGTCAGCTGCTTCTTGTTTCACAGCTCCTTTTTGTAAAGTCATCTACATTAAATATCTTCAAATAAATATTTAATTAATAATATTGACTTATTTTTTAGCTTCATATAATATGAATTTGTAAATAATTATGTGAAAGATAAATCAAAACTATAAAGATATAATTTTTATTCAATAAAAATGAAAGATGCAGATTATAATAACTAATGACTTGTAAGCGTTATACGAACGTTATGATGTGAGCTTAAAAACAATCATTTGAAAGCACCGTTCTATACTAAATAAAAATGTATGAAAATAAAATTGGAGAATAAAACTGATCCAATATTGGAATCCAAAATTACATAAAAATCGATATGACATGCAGATGTAATGCTTTCAAATGTACATTAAAACCTCGCTTAGTTTCTATGAATAAAATACTTAAAGTAATTAAAGCATACTTCAAAAAATATTGTAGGGTAATCGAAATTAATACTGGTATAAAACACTATTTTAGTATTAATTATACAAAAGAATTTTTAGAACACACAAAAGGAATAAATTTTCAGAATAAATTTTCAGGTAATGGCCAATAGCTAGGTCGCGTAGCGCGTGGAGTGAAGGTGGTAGATCTTTATAGATCTTGTTCCAGCCTGCAACCGCCTTAAGCAGGGCAGCCCCCTGTCAGATGCTGCTGGATGGCCCGTTGTAAGTTTAGTCTGAGTCAACTAAACTAGGTGGCGACACCGAAAAAGCAAAGTTAAAAATTATGACTTAAAAGTTACATGTACTCAACAATATTGGAAAAATACGTAAGTACTAATGATTTCAATTTTAGATCTTTTAAATGTAACAGAAAAAATTGTATAGTTTGTGATGTTATAAATAATAATAATTGTATCGTAAGTAATACGACAAACAAATGTTTTTCATTAAATATTAATAATAATTGTAACTGCAATACCACAGGTGTAGTGTATCTAATACAATGCTCATGTGGATTGCAATATATAGGAAAAACATCAAATGTTAAAAACTAGGTTTAGGCAACACATATATAATATACAGCATAATAGTCAAACTATATTTCATAAACATATGAGATTAATAGGACATGATATTAAAAACTGTAAATTATTTATTTTAGAACATATTATCGAAGAAAACATTTCAATATTAAATCAAAAACTATTAGAAAAAGAAGATTTTTGGATTAAAACGCTTAATTCCATGTACCCATTAGGATTGAATGACGTGGTACAAGGAATTGGCAGAAGTAGTATAATACATAATAAACAACTATATTATAATAATCCGGTTAAACGCAAACCAAGAAGTCATGGTGATAAAAGGAATAGGAAAAATAGAGTTAAAAATATTAAAAAATATATGTATATAAATGAACAATTAGAAATATTAAAACAACTTTTAAGTGATAATAAGCTAAAAGATCTTTATGTAAATATAAGAAGTTTTTCTAAAGATATCATATGTTCAATAAATCAAAAATTAATTAACGACTATGATAGGCTAAGTTGTATAATAGACAGTTATTGTAATACAAAATACCATAATCGTACAATAAATGTAAATAATAACAATAGAAAATATACATTAACCATAAACTTCATTAATAAATGTATAGATAACATAAATATATCCGGACTTTTAAATAATTCTAAAAGTAAAGAAATAATAGGGTCAGATTTAAGTAAATATATTCCTAAAATAAGGTATAAACTCCTACCACCATTAGGACGAAAAATTTGTAATTATAATAAAGAATTAAAATCAATATGTAACGATAATATTAGAAACATAATGGAAACAGAATGCAATTGTAAAAGTCTTAGTTTTGATAAAATAAATGAACATATATGTACCCATAATCTAGAATTAATTGAAAATTGTGAGTTAAGAAAGCTGCTATCGAAAGGGTATAAATATAGATAAATAACAACAACGACAAAAATAAAATTTACAATTCGTTATATAATAACTTAAATGATTACTTTAGTAAGCTGATTAATAGTGAAAGCTCGAATATATCTAAGATAAAAATTTGGAAAGATTATATATTTGATAAAATTAAAAATAAAATGAAAATAACAAACAATTATAAAAGGAAAGATAAAATTAATAAAGATATGTATAAAGAACTTACTAAATTAAAGGATAACTATATAATAACAACTATTGATAAAGCTAGTAATAACTTTGTCTTCATATGCAAAAAGCTTTATTATGATATACTAATGAAAGAGGTTAATTCTAATGATTTAAATGTAAATCCAGCATATGAACGTAGTGAGTTGAGTTTAGAAACAATTATTACAAGTCACTGTTCTATAATGGATAAAAAGGGTATAAAGGTTGAATCAGATAATAAAACTATACCTATATTATATTGGAATCCAAAATTACATAAAAATCCAATAAAACCTAGGTTCATATGTAGTGCGTTTAAATGTACATTAAAACAACTTTCTGTTTATATGAATAAAATACTTAAAGTAATTAAAGCACATTTTAAAAAATATTGCAAGGTAATCGAAATTAATACGGGTATAAAACACTATTTCAGTATTAATTCTACAAAAGAATTTTTAGAACAGACAAAAGGAATAAATTTTCAAAATATAAATACATACGATTTTAGTACGCTTTATACAAATCTAGATTTAGTAGATATTAAAGAAGCGTTAGTAAAATTAATTAACCTTATATTCGGAAAAAGATATACATATATATGTTATAATAATTATAACGCCTATCTAGCAAAAATTAAACCATCAAATAAATATAAATATATGGATAAAATTGAATTAATAGAATCCTTAAATATTTTGATAAATCAAAATTATTTAAAAGTAGGGACATCTATATTTAGACAAGTAAAAGGTGTTCCAATGGTAGGTAATAGTAGCCCAATTATAGCTGACTTGTTTTTAAGCTTTATAGAATATGAATTTGTTCATAACTGTGTAAAAACTAAATCTAAACAATATAAATATATGAAATATATGTTTCGATACATTGATGATATATGTGTATTTAATTCTAATAATTTTTATTCAATTAGTGAGCACATTTATCCAGAAAGCCTTATTCTTAACAAAACCAATATTAATGATAAAGAAGGTGTATATCTAGATATGAACATTAAATTAACATTAACTAAAACTACTATTAATTTATATCGTAAAGATGACATATTTAAATTTACAAGAAACATATTTTTGCATGAGCATTCATGCATACCATATAATATAAAATATAATACATTAAATAATGAAATTTTAAGAATTGCAACAATATGTAATGATATTGGCTTTCTTCAAAATCATTTAAATAATTTAATAGATACATATTTTAAACTAGGTTACTATAAAAATAACATCAAGCAGAAAATAGTAAAATATATAAATCAACACAATAATATAAAGAATAAATTTAAACTCTTAAGTGGCAAATTTTTATGGATGGATAAAAAATAATATACTTTGCATTAGAATAAGATACTAGATAGTTATTTCAGAGGAAATACATCATTAGCATGTATTTGGCCCCGCTGCTATGTTGGGTAGAGGAGTTAGGGGCCGAAACCTGATAGCATAGCAGTTCCTCCTGATGACCTCTAATTATTATTCTGATACAACGTCTGTTATTTATTAGTCAATTCATAAAAATGACGTTTATTTTAAATTTTATTTTTATTTTTTATTTTTTAACTTGATTAAAATTATAGAAAATCTAAAAGCAATTATTAATTTTATTATTTAATTATTAAATTTTGATTTAGCATTATTATGTTTTGTTTATTTTATAATTATATAACAATACGTAGACTCAGTTAGCTGATTTGATTAGTACGCTTTATACAAATCTAGATTTATCAGATATAAAAGACGCGTTAAAAATATTAAAACACATTTATAAAAAGATATAAAGGTAATCAGATAATAAAATTTTACCAATAACGATTTTAGTACGCTTTTTACAAATCTAGATTTATCAGATATAAAAGACGCGTTAAAAATATCAAAACACCTTTATAAAAAGATATAAAGGTAACCAGATAATAAAATTTTACCTATATTATATTGGAATCCTAAATTACATAAAAATCCAATAAAACCTAGGTTCATATGTTGTGCGTTTAAATGTACATTAAAACCACTTTCTGTCTATATGAATAAAATACTTAAAGTAATTAAAGCACATTTTAAAAAATATTGTAGGATAATCGAAATGAATAATAAAACACTATTTCAGTATTAATTCTACAAAAGAATTTTTAGAACACATAAATGGTGAGTTTTCATAAAAGATCTTTATGTAAATATAAGAAGTTTTTCTAAATAAATCATTTCTTCAATAAATCAAAGATTAATTAACGATTATGATATGTTAAGTTGTAAAGCCTAGGTTTATAAGACCTATCAGTTTACATTTACTAAAGGAATTACAACACATTTAAAAAATATTGTAAGGTAATCAGAATTAATATTGAAATTTATGTATTTTATTGAACTGAAGAAATTTTACACAAAAAAATAAAAATTAATATTACGATTTTAGTGATATTAAATTTTTACAAATTTGATTTTATATACTATTTATTAACTTATAAAATGCGTAGACTATGATAGCTGATCTGATCCGTATACTCTCTCTTCGTAGTGAAGAGAAATGCAGGAGAAAAAGCATTTTTTAATTCATACACAACGACTAAATTCATGACGTATATTTTTGGTACGTAAAATATTTTTAGTGTTTGCTATCCAGAATTTGACGACAGTGTTTTTAAAATTTGCAGCGCAAGAAAGCTAAACACAGATTTTATCGTCAAATAGCCCGCATACTGTTAATACTAAAATTATATACATGTTGAAAATAATATGAATTCAGCAACATTGAATGGTCAACCCGTTTAGACTGCCGAACTTTGGATGATCGACACATAGGTTGTTTCTCATAGAAATTTATTTAAACATTTATTCAATAATGAAATTTTGTTTAATAATAAGTAAATTTATTTATTGTCGAAGATGAAATTTTGTCTTTATATAAAATATAGAAACTAACTCCATGTATTAATTTAAACGTATAATTTTACATATATAATACACATATGTAGATCACATAATGCTATTTCGCAGTAGAAACCAGCTATGATATCATTCCTTCATTACTTTAAACTCCATACACCTTGACTCACAACATGCCAGATTTTATACTGGCATATTGGTATTGATTTGTCAGCTACTGTCGTGCAATGGTACAATCGGACTCCTCATAAGGCTGTGTATTGCTGCATTTTCTTTTTGAAAACCTTTTGCACTTTCAGATTCGAAACTAGATTATTTCGTTTAGTGGGTCTACGATCAGTGTACTGGCTAGGCTAACCATCCAGTACAGCTAGAAATTCTTCAGTACATTAAACCTTTAATGTAATGAATTTCTGAAACTGCATTTTCCGCAATGCACTTTTAGCAATCTTTGCGATTAGGAGATCATATAATAAGTGATGGTTATCATTTAATTGATTCTTTCATTTATTTTCAAAATTTGTCTAATCACACAAGGTGATTTCGCAGCCGAAACTAGCTACGGTATCATTCCTTCAATATTTCAAACACTATTAACCTTGACTCACAACATGCCAGATGTTAGCCTTACATATTGTTGTTGTTTTGTCAGCTACTGCAGTGCAATGGTCAACCCAGACTCATCAGAAGGCTTTGTACCGTCATGGTTCCTTTTGAACGCTATTTACACTTTAATATTCGAATCTAGGTTTTTTCGATCGATAAGGCTACGTCTTACCGACTAGGCTAACCATCCAGTACAGCTAGAAATTCTTCAATATATAAAAACACCTTCAATGTAATAATTTTCCGCGATTCATCCTTTTTATATTTATCACTGAAATGATTATAAGATCTTCAAGGATCACCTCGATTCACGTACGATACGAGAATTTATGAATATGGTTACGAATATGAACACACAATAAGGCAAAATAGAAACAGTATACATATGGTTGTTACTAATATATAGACGGGGGAAACGGACATTACTGGGTATTGGAAACCATCACAGTCCATCAGCAATCAAATCCCTAGACCGGTTTCTGCATATTAAGCTTCATCAGTAAAATCCAGATTTTAAGAGTGTTCAGGGATCCTCCACCACAGTTTAGAAGGGTTCATCGCAAGGATGATTATTACAATACAGCCTTAAAGTCCACAGGCGATCACAAAAGTGGTTCGGCATTATAATATATGAATATTATTAGAGACTGGCCCCGATCGCAGAGCGATCCGGAGGTAGGCTCTAGTAATTATTTTTGTGATGAACCTAATGGAAATAAGGTTCACCAACCTAATGGAATATTAAGTTGAAATTCATTTAACCGAATGAATATATTAAGTAATTTTTTCATTACCCACATTTTCGCTGAGAATCAAATTAAAGCTCTTAAATTAAATCAGCTAACTGAGTCTACGTATTGTTATATAATTATAAAATAAACAAAACATAATAATGCTAAATCAAAATTTAATAATTAAATAATAAAATTAATAATTGTTTTTAGATTTTCTATAATTTTAATCAAGTTAAAAAATAAAAATAAAAAATAAAAAATAAAATTTAAAATAAACGTCATTTTTATGAATTGACTAATAAATAACAGACGTTGTATCAGAATAATAATTAGAGGTCATCAGGAGGAACTGCTATGCTATCAGGTTTCGGCCCCTAACTCCTCTACCCAACATAGCAGCGGGGCCAAATACATGCTAATGATGTATTTCCTCTGAAATAACTATCTAGTATCTTATTCTAATGCAAAGTATATTATTTATTATTTATCCATAAAAATTTGCCACTTAAGAGTTTAAATTTATTCTTTATATTATTGTGTTGATTTATATATTTTACTATTTTCTGCTTGATGTTATTTTTATAGTAACCTAGTTTAAAATATACATCTATTAAATTATTTAAATGATTTTGAAGAAAGCCAATATCATTACATATTGTTGCAATTCTTAAAATTTCATTATTTAATGTATTATATTTTATATTATATGGTATGCATGAATGCTCATGCAAAAATATGTTTCTTGTAAATTTAAATATGTCATCTTTACGATATAAATTAATAGTAGTTTTAGTTAATGTTAATTTAATGTTCATATCTAGATATACACCTTCTTTATCATTAATATTGGTTTTGTTAAGAATAAGGCTTTCTGGATAAATGTGCTCACTAATTGAATAAAAATTATTAGAATTAAATACACATATATCATCAATGTATCGAAACATATATTTCAAATATTTATATTGTTTAGATTTAGTTTTTACACAGTTATGAACAAATTCATATTCTATAAAGCTTAAAAACAAGTCAGCTATAATTGGGCTACTATTACCTCCCATTGGAACACCTTTTACTTGTCTAAATATAGATGTCCCTACTTTTAAATAATTTTGATTTATCAAAATATTTAAGGATTCTATTAATTCAATTTTATCTATATATTTATATTTACTTTATGGTTTAATTTTTGCTAGATAGGCGTTATAATTATTATAACATATATATGTATATCTTTTTCCGAATATATGATTAATTAATTTTACTAACGCTTCTTTAATATCTACTAAATCTAGTAGATATATGTTTATATACAAATAATTAAATTATTTTTTAAGCAGAAACTTTTTTATTAATAAAACTTATTATAAATAAGTTTTATTTCTTTCATATCATAAATTAATATTTATAATAATATATAAAATTTTAAAATTTTATATTATATATTAAATATCTTAATATATAATTTTAATATTAATTTATTCTAATTTTAATATCTTATTGAATTTATGCAAATTAACATTTTTAATTTAATTTCATTATATAGTCGAATTACTAATTAATCACATCAGTTAGATTAGTTTACCTATTTTGTACATAATTGCAAAAATGTCATTAGCATAATATTAATATTTTAAAATCTTAAATTTTTCTAATAAAAAATCTTTAATTACAAAATTTTTATGAACTCATTAATAGATTAATACAAATATTAGAGGAACTGCTAATGAGGAACTACCAGGTTTCGGTACCGATACGTCGACCCAACATAGAATCAATAAATTTTCTTCGATTTTAATAAATTTCTTCGATTAAGTTAATTTCTTCAAAATTAACTTTTGATTTCCTTTAATTTCTTCGATTTTAAGTTATTATTTTTATTATAACAACTTAATTATATTATTTTTTATTGCTGACTTATTTTTAAGCTTTATAGAATATGAATTTGTTCATAACTGTTTAAAAAATAAATCTAAATTATATGAATATATGAAAAATATGTTTTGATACATTGATGATATATGTGAATTTAAATCTAACAAGTTTTATTCAATAAGCGAACAAATTTATCCAGGTAACCTTATTCTTAATAAAACCAATATTAATGATATGAACATATTTTTGCATGAGCATTCATGCATACCATATAATATAAAATATAATACTTTTAATAATGAAATTTTAAGAATTGCAACAATTTGTAACGATATTGGCTTTCTTCAAAATCATTTAAATAAATTAATAGATCCATATATATGTTAAACTAGGTTACTATAAAAATACAATCAAGCAGAAAATAGTTAAAATAAATTTAAACTATGAAGCTAAAAATGCTTATGGGTAATAAAAAATTTACTTTGTTTTAGAATAAGATACACTAAATAATCAAATTTCATCATATGAAATATGCCGTCAGCATGTATTTGGCTCTGCTGCTATGTTAGATCGAGGAATATAGGCCGATACCTGATAACATTACAGTTCCTCCTGATGAATGACATATAATCCTCATTCTAACACATCGTATATTATTAATTAGTCAATTTTAATTTAAAAATTGTATAAACTACGTAGACTTAGTTAGCTGATACATTCGATGGTGTAATTTTTTGGTTGTAGAATGTATCCATCTAGAAGAACAAAAAATAAAATTATTTTTTCTTTATCGCACAAAAACCTTTGTGATAGTTATTTTCAAGTGTGGTAAGGAATGTCGCAATAAAAACGAAAAGAACGGCATTTAATTAACAAATTCAATAAATTTGGAAAATTTATTAAAACAATTTAGGACAATAAAGGTATATCCTTGGAAGATATACATTTAAAGAATATTTAAGAGGATTTAAAGAAGGTACGTTACTGAAAAAAAAATCAATTGCAAGTCATAATTTGCATAACCAGCGATTTGAAGCATGATTGCTTTAATACATAATAAGCAACGGTCTCAAAAAATGCGTATTTTGTTCATATACCATTGCATACAAAGAATGTTTAAATTAAAGTTTTACCTAAGGTAAACGGCTCTACAAAATATTAACCTGCATGCGTGAAGTTTTAATCGAATGATTAGTCAGATGTCGCATTTCGAGCATCTATAATTTCAAGCGTATCCAGGCAGTAAAAGAAATGAACATGTGGCTAATCAACTATTACCTAATACTTCCAAATATTACCAAAGGCGTATTTCCTCCGATATAATGACGTAATGACGAAATGACCTAATGACGTATTTCCTCCGATATAATTTGATTATTTTGTGAACTTTATTCTAATACAAAGTATATTATTTGTTATCCATCGATAAACAACTTCAGACGATGTATTAGAATACGGATTAGAGGTCATCAGGAGGAACTGCTAGGTTTCGGCACCTATTCTTTGACCCAACATAGCAGCGGGTCCGCATACAAGCTAATGATATATTTCCTTAGATGAAATTTGATTATATAGTGTAATATCATATTCCAATCCAGAGTATATTACTATCCATAAAACTTTTACATTTAAAGTTTAAATTTATCTTCTATAATACTTTGATTTTACAATTTGCTGTTTGATTTTATTTTCATAGCTTACTTATATTATTTTTTAATATATTTATTTTTAAATATAATCATTAAATATAATTATATTCCGCTATTTGCAACATTTTGAAATTTTAAAAAGCGCCTGTTTTTGAAAGTGAGTTATAATTTTCAACAGCTGAATTCACTGCTAAGTTTAAAGTTACCAAGTAAAATATATGTAGTTACCAAGTGCTATATGTAGCATATCAAGGAAAAGTTTTGATTTTAATAGCATCGACGAGAAATGCTATCGTTTTTAAAATTCATAAATTTAGGGATGTCAGTCGGTTATTTTGGCCTATAATATACAAAATATCGATTGCATTATATAATAATTGAAATGCAATAGAATTTCATTTTACAAAGCTGAAATGACATAAGAAAACCACAGAAAATTAAGAATGCACTCAATATGGCGTGCATGTATTCATGGATCACTTGAAAAGTAATTAAAAAGTATTTTAAAATTAGCATCGGGTTTCAACATATGTAATGCTAAGACAGCGATACTTTATTCCTGATTAACGACTTTGTGTAAAACGTTTATTTTATCAACAAGTGAATTTTATAAAAGGATTTGAATTTTGTTTAAGAAATTCGAAAATAGCATTATATTTAAAAGATCATTATATTTTTTGTCGATTTATTTGTTTTACTATTTTCTGTTTGATTGTATTTTTACGATAACCTAGTTTAAAATATGCATTTAATAAATTATTTAAATGATTGTGACGAAAGACATTATGGCAATTCTTAAAATTTCATTATTTAATGTATTATATTAGGAGAAGATGCTACCTTCAATTTGAAAACCTACCTAATTTTCTAATTAATTGCTATTATCACACTGGTGATAAAAAATATGTAGGCTTTCAAATTGAAGGTAGCATCTTCCCAAATAAAGCAGATTAAATTTAAAATCAGAAATGATTTCAATTAAATTTGCAAAATGTAAGGCGAAAGTCTTTCATTAAAATTAAATACCAATTAAGCAGATGAGTCGAGTGATCGTCAGCCAACATTAAAAGACCGAAACGTGAAACGTAGGTATTGGATCAGCTGCTGATGAGGTTCACCAATACTGAAGTGTAGCGTACTGCTGTTGGCGTATAGATAGGATTTAAGTGGCGTGCAGAATAAAAATAGTCATCAAAATTTCAATAATATACTTTACATTAAAATAAGATATCAGATAATCAAATTTCACGAAAGGTAATACGTCAATATCATGTATTGGTCCATCATCTATGTTGGGTCGATAAATAGAGGACTAGGGTTTGAATCCTGATAGCATATTAGTTTTTCCTGATGACCTACAATCTGCTATGTTGGGTAGAAGAGTTAGGGGCCGAAACCTGATAGCATAGCAGTTCCTCCTGATGACCTCTAATTCTTATTCTGATACAACGTCTGTTATTTATTAGTCAATTCATAAAAATGACGTTTATTTTAAATTTTATTTTTTATTTTAACTTGATTTAAATTATAAAATCTGATACAACGTCTGTTATTTATTAGTCAATTCATAAAAATTTACTTTTAATTTAAATTTCAATTTTTTATTTTAACTTGATTTAAATTATAAAAAATCTTAAAAAATCTTATTATTTAATTTATTTCCTATTTAATTATTAAATTTTGATTCAGCATTTGTTCTTTCAATTTAATCTATTATCAGTATCTGATATAATTATTATAATATAAATTATATAAAAACTTAAGATTCAAATATTTATTTACAAAATACGCAGACTAAGTTAACTGATCCAATTTATTTATCCTGCTCAAAAAAATCCAAATTTAAAAGGATCAACATTAGTTCTTTTTAAAAATGACATTTTATATACTTTGCTTGATTAGTCCATAAAAACGCCGACCAAGAAAAATAGCACTAGGAATTTGAATTAAAGACAATAGTCCAGAAATGTTGCTCCAAAATTTACGAATGCATTTGTGAAACAAATGTGCTTACCCATTACTAAGAGTCAATTAGAAAGAACCAAAAGAAAAAATATAAATTAAAATTTTAATATATAAAAACGCAGAGCAGGATTGCATCCTGCGCAGCGTCGCTCGCGAAATACCGCATATTTTACCGTTTGTTCAACTTTGTTACGACAGCCGGAGCGAGCTTCTATTCGGCAACAAACGTATCCTCTCGGCTAAAGAGTTCAGCAGGGCGACACATTGGACCCTGCACTATTTTGCCTTACCGTCAACAGATTGGCACATTTCTTAAAATCCAGTTTGAACCAATGGCACCTCAACGACTGCGTCCTGGGCGGTATCGTGGAGAACATTCTGGCCGATATCCACAAAATTCAGGCTGACGGACCCGAAAGCTGCTCCGTCAGCCTGAATTATAAGCTTCTAGGTGCGCCGCTTCGCAGGGGAGAAAGCAACGACAACGCATTAAGCTGAGCAGTGAACGAGCTTCATAACCACGGAATTCGGTTGAGCGCTTACGACGCCTTCGTGATTTTGCGTATCTCACTCAGCTTACCAAAGATTGGCTTCCTTCTTCGATGTACACCCTGCTACGGAAAAAAATGCTTCAACTTTTCGACACTGAAGTTCGAAGAATATTGAGCGAAATACTCAATGTGTCACTGCCCAACGAAGCCTGGAGGCAAGCGACCTTACCGATCCGTCTAGGTGGTCTTGGTGTTTGCAAGACATTGGAGGTTGCCCTTCCTGCGTTTGATTCATTCATCAAGGCACAATGGAACTAAAGAAGATACTGATAAGAAACTGCCCGTCGTTAACCCTTCGCCCTTCATAATCAGAATTGGAAAATACCACACATCAATGGAACGCGGAATATCGAACGGCCATTCCACCGGATCAAATATTTCAAAAACAATGGATGGCCGAACACTACGAAGCGTGCCAACGAAGACTTGTCGACGAAGCACGGACAACTGAATCTCGAGTCCGACTCATCGCAGTAAGATCAAAGTGGTCCGTGGTGTTCCTTGAAGCACTGCCGATCACATCCGTCGGCACACAACTTGATAACCGATCTATTTCTATCGCCGTGGCGTTGAGGCTCGGTGTTCAATGCTTTCAAAGGCATCGGTTTATCTGCGGAGTGTCGGTCCCCCGGCACAGTGTTCATGCCTTAGACTGCAACAGAATAACGTCTCGTCACCATCGACATGTTACAGTCAACGAGATTTTGAGAATGGCTCTCACTGCCTCAGGATCGCCCTCCTGACTCGAACCGGTAGGCTTAGCGCGATACGATGGCAAACGACCCGATGGTGCCACTTTTATGCCACGGAAAACTCGCCGTATAATCGTTTGTAATTTCACTTGCCCGAACACCCTGGCCGCCAGTCATGTCGCACAAGCGATGTCTTCTGCTAGCGCTTTGCAGCCCATGCGGAGTAGCTCAAACCAACCAAATACAGCTGCTTAGAGGATCGACAGTATTTGTTCGTCCCTATCGCCATCAAAACACTTAGCGCGGTCAGTCCCAGCGCATCTGCGTTTTTGAGGCAGTTTAGTTTAAGGTTGAAGCGGACAACCGGTTGTAAACGCGCATTCAGCTGGCTCATTCAACGAATCAGCGCAGCCGTGCAACGATGGAATGCCGCATCCTTTTTGGAGTCGACTGGAGATCCCTTCCGATGTAATTACCTTATTATTTAATTCATATTTATTTCTTTGCACTAATGTTTTTTGAAATTAATTATTATAGTCAATAAATAAAAATAAAATAAAATATTTTTGTACTTCATTTTTATATATAAAATTTTTTATCTAAAAAATAAAAATTTAATTTTTTTAATCAAAAGATTTTGTAAAAAATTAGGAAAAATTATCAATTTGTTTTCAGAACAAATCGTACGCTTTGCTTCTGATGACGCTAGCAGCAGTTAGCGAAATATAAAAATAAATTTAAACTAATTGGTTCTGTTTTAAAATTTAAATAGCTGTGTGTTGATATTATGTCGATAGTAATAAAATGTCATAAACGTAAAGTGATGAACTTGGTTAGCTAGTTAAATATAGAAATAAATTTATGTTTTTAGTGATCCGTCACCAAAATTTCAGATTTAATAATCAAAAACATTGTAATCGAGCTAAGGTCAATAATTCATAAATGTTGCTACAAACTGCATTAGATCATTTGTTGTACAAGGCTTACCAATTACTAAACGTCAACTAGAAGGAAGCACTATAATAATGGATGCTTATACTTATCGGATATTTTGAGACAAATCTATTTGGCAATCTAACACGTATTTACCTGTCATCCGAATTATTCAAATGTGAGAAAGCATTTTTATTAATCAAATTCGTTTCCAGTATTTTAGCGACGAACATGCTCACAACTTTACAAGAAAACATTTATAATTATTATACTGTTAGTTCAGATAGCTAGCTATTAGTTCAATTACAACAATTAGCTAATTTCAATTATTTTTAAAATTTTGAGCCTGTGCGCTATCGAAATATTGGAAACCAATTTGATTATTAATAATGTATTCTCGCCTTTGATTCATTCGGTGAATGATTAATTCAGTAGGAGACGTTTTCACAAATCTATTGCTCATAAAACAACTTTAAAACATTAATGAATTGCATGTAAGCAGATACTTTTATAATGGAATATATTCTTACATTCGTTGCGAGCATTATACTACCAGCAATTGCTCGAGCAGTGCAGTGATCAAGTAAACGAACAGGGCGCAGTCGTAGACGTGATGCCACAGAAATCCCAAACGCTGAATTGCGCGACTAGCAGTGAACAAACTGTCGGCAAATTCGCGGACTGCTATGC